>JACEVL010006451.1:1490000-1492500 GCA_020284085.1 Aporrectodea caliginosa
CTGTGTGCTTAGAACTGATAATAAAGTGGTCCCCATACCCCGTGGCGCCCACGATTATGCATTCAAACAGATATAATTTTTTATACGTAAATACATTTATACATGATTTATGTAGAGCTCCTACGAAACCTTTTCATCGGGTGCGTTTAAGCGTGTCTTCTATGTTTGTCAAACTCCAGGAAGATGCCCCGAAAGAAACCATTCGACAGTGGATACAGAATAGCGAACCCGTTCTACGCTGTCTGAATCTCTCACATATCGGTAAATAATCGGATATAAATAGTCTATGCTACCTAAGCCTCTCACATAATCAACATTCAGATAGTAATTCTTTTCATATCAAACTGCCACATAGGCCTACTTTTAATTAAGTCAGAGCTTTTGTTCTCTTAACCTCTCAAGGCGGACTGTGTTGCCTGTAAATGACACATTTAGTCAGAAGCCATTAGTAGCTTCGATGAAATCTCTTTGTCGACGGTGAAAGGATAACACACACACAGGCCCTACGGTCTACAGAGGTAAGCCGAGCACGTCTTTGTATTTGTATTTGTAGTAGCACTTGTAGACAACATGGTTTATTTTGCCGCAGGTTTCGCGAACTACTTACTGGACGACGATCAGTCGATCTTCTGCCAACAACACAAGTCTGTCTATCAAGACATGAACCAACCGCTTTCTCACTACTACATCGCTACGTCGCATAACACGTAGGCAGTTCTTGCATGGCTGCAAGTTTGTTGATTTATGTCTTCTGTGATTTGTGTTCTTGTGAATTGTTTAATCGTCATAACGTGTAGCCTACATATAAGCCCTACAGCGCAGTGCGTTTGTCAGGAGCTTCATTAAAGAATTAAATATTATTATTATTATTATTATTATTATTATTATCATCATCATCATCATCATCATCATCATCATCATCATCATCATCATCATCATCATCATCATCATCATCATCATCATCATCATCATCATCATCATCATCATCATCATCATCATCATCATCATCATCATCATCATCATCATCATCATCATCATCATCATCATCATCATTATTATTATTATACATACACTCATACAAATTATTATTATTATTCTCGCTATACGCAGTCAGGCGCGGTATATGGTAAAGTGATTATACATTTCTTAGAATCTTTACTTAGCTGTGTTGATGGAGCAACCTGGATGCTCGAGTTAAGCGCCGACCTGAAAATATTATTCCCATACCGTTCTAATGTATGGTTACCTTCGCCCACCTGTTCTGTTTTTCTTTGTCATATATTTTGTCTAAGTACTGACATGAATTATCTTTGATCCTGCCTGGCTGCGTCTGCCTAGTCTTCTTCTTTCGCAGGGCGCTAAGGACGATAACCTGGCCATTATTCTTGGGCAGTGAACTATGACGTTTTTTTACTCAGTACGGTGAGGTGAGGTGTGGTTACGTAACCCCGCACTTTCCAAAGGTCTAATAGCGTAATTGAAACAATGGGGAGGTAACAGATATTAACGAGTATAAGGTAAGGCCAGGTTTAAGTGGAGATAACGTAAGGTAAGCAGTGACGTAACTAGGACTTTCCGTTTGGGGGGGCTTTAAGTCTTGAACATGGCGAGTGCCATAGCCCGAGCCTATAGTGGGGCCGGGGGCTTGATTTATTTTTGGGGAGGGGGCTTCAGTTTCGTTTGAGGGCTTAAGCCCCCCAAACCCAACGCTAGTTACGTCCCTGAAGGTAAGGTTATATCTGGTAAGGTAATCTCATATAAAACAAGTGAAAATAAGGCAGGATAATCACACGGATCCATGCACTTAAAGCCCAAGCGCGATCTATCAAACTGTATACGGAGAGACCGACCCTTGTAGGCGTGACTAATAAAGATCTGCTTGCCAACGAGCCCTGTCATTATGCAATTAATCTAACTAATATAATTAGAATTTAAAAAAAATTATAGTGAGGTAATATTTAGTTTAATAATTATCAATTTTAACAGCGTATAATAGGTCGTTAAAAACGAGACACCTTTAACTCGGTATGCAAAAGGTTGTATCTTGGCCAGGTTAGTCCAATCGCTAATTATAAGCTTACTCGCAGTAATGGTCGGCGTCAAAGGCCGTGGCTTGAAGTCAGCTTGGCAGGTAGGCCTATTGCAGGTGATACAAATAGCTAGAGCCGACCTGGGCCGAGGAACTGAGAAGCGGGCGATTCAAAAGAACCGGCGGATTGTGATGTGCATCAGTGGAAAGGGACGATATGTCTGTATACACGAGCCACCTAGGCTTCCCAGAGGGACTTCATGAGGGACTGCATGCAGTTCTTTTGAATCGCCCGCAGCGGCGGCCCGCTTCGTAATCGTAAAGCAAAGCGCAAGGCACCAGCTTATTCACGAGCGATATTTGTCCTCGGCGTAGTTCAGGTTTTTGCGTTTATTTAACGATGCCGCCATATCGAAGATGATTGGAGTCAAACTTAGCACGTATGTACATAAGTAAGTAAGTAAGTAAGTA
>JACEVL010006451.1:1497500-1555000 GCA_020284085.1 Aporrectodea caliginosa
ATGTGCAAAGTCAACAGAATAAGCTCGGTCACAAACATGTCCGATAAGACGACATTTCCTAGCCAATAGGCTACATGGATTTAAAATAAATTACAACTCATGATTTTGCATAATGTCTTTTATAACTTTCACTATTTATAAAGCACATTTCTATAAATCCTTTGAACGCTTGTACCTCACTGTTGTTGCTGTTAGATCTTTTGTACACAAAAGTAATACGAGACGATGAATCTCAGCTTCCATCGCCCGAAGATCTCAAAGGATACGTCATTGCTAAGGCAAGGAATCAATCGACACAGTACTGCAGTCGCGCGTCACATCTGTGTTATTAGACTACTAATTTTTTGTTGTGTGATTTTTGTTCTTGTGTAAAAAAAGTATTGCTAGTACACGGATGATATTCAAATGGTATGCTAGCTCATCTTGCACAGCACAGCATAGAATGATATTATATAAGGAAGGTGGCGCTCCAGTGCGTCAACACCGACTCAGCTCGGCTGTGGTTCTCCTCCCTTTTCAGCCGGGGCTGGGTCTGAAGCGCACCTGAGTAGTTACCTTGAAGGGGCGCAATATAAATCCTTGCAAAGTGAATGAATAGGGTGACACAATAATTATGCCCTATAGCAAGATGCAATATGGCATAATACAATTTAACATGTTAACATGATACAATATGGCATGATGTAAAATGGCATGTTATAATTTGTCCTGATAGAATATAATATGATATTTTATAGCATCATGTAATGAATAAGTGACTATGCTATCACTTTCATTAGTGTATTATAGCATGCGTTAGACAATTTAAAAGCGCCATCCGAAATTGCGATATGTTGCATTACTTCATTACAAAGGTCAGTCCTCTCCCTCGCCGTCTCATTATCCCACCGACAGTGTACTCGTTATAGACTCGGGGGCGCAAATGGAGCTGTAAATATCGAAACTAATTTCTGCCATGTCGGGAAATTGACTTGACTAGACTTGCTATAGACTACCTTACCACTGTAGTTTATACATATGTGGCTTTAGTTTTAATGTAGGTTTAAGGATTTAAGGAGCTTATCTCGTGGTCCCGTTTGCCCGCACAGCTGCTATGCAGAACCGCGCATTCTCTGTGGTAGGCCCTAGGGTTTGGAATAGCCTCCCTCTGGAGCTACGCCTGTTCCGTAGATCATGTACTTATACTTTTTATGGCCACTTGAAAACTTACCTTTTTGTCCGGGCTGGAGTTGGGAGCGCTTCTGAGTAGTTACCTTTAAGGGGAAACTACTTAATATATATATATATATATATATTATATAAGCTATCTAAATTTTTGAATGAATTAATCCACATTGGTTTTATTGTGCGCAATTCCAGGGCAAGAAGCTCAAGTCCGAATGCGAGGAAGCAGAAGAAGATTTATTCGACGAAGTTTTCTGTGACGACGATTTTCCGGAAGACTTCGGACTTATCGAACTCGGAATGGAGGACCCGACGAGTCCGACAGTAGGGGGCATGGGTGGAAAAGGATGTGAGGATGTGCTGTCTCTGAGGTCGGAGAACGACGAGGATGAGTTTACGACTGGAGAGGCGATCAAGGAGAGGCGACAGAATATGCGGTCGTCACTTATGGATGTCATGGAGAATCTAAAGAAGATGAAGAAGAACGTCGCCAAGAATAAGGAAGTCGAAAAGGTTGCACGCCTTAACAGTCACTATTAAATTATGCACATATATTTAGAAATTAAGTATATTAATGATATACTCAACTTGAAAGCATGCATTTGTGCTTGATTTGATTGATGGACAACTAAGAACGCCTCTAGTAGTGGCCACTGGCCATCAATGGTAGGTAATAAAAAAGGCGCTTCAGCACTAGCCTACTGTGTGAGGATGCGATATGATACAAGGCAAGGCAATGCAACAGCATGGAATACAATGAAATGCAATACAATACAAGCAGTGCAATACAATACACTGATACAGTACAGCGCCACATAGTTGACACACATTCAAGAAGTTGTTTTCGTACATGCATGCATACATGCATACTTGCTTAAACAAATGCATGCATACATATAATTATGCATGCACAAATACATAGATTTTATGTCAGATTTTAATATTTATCATCTTTACTACGCTATTCTCATCGGACTATTCCATATCTGAATTTACTTCTCATTTTACCTTCTTTTTTAAAATCATTTATTTTAACTTGTAACTGCTTCTCCTGTTGCTTTATATATCTCACGTTTTGCCTCTAGAATAACAAATATTATTACAGAGCTTTTGTTAGGTATTTAAAGAGACTGTTTTTATTACAGAGCTTTTGTGAGATACTTAAAGAGACTGTTTTAAGTGTTGTGTGCATAGACACCTGATTTATTTCTTGCACCTGTTATTTTGCTTGTCTTTCTTCGATGCTTGAACGCAGCGCCTGGCGAAGGAATTGTCTGATATGGTTGTCTACTGCCAGACAACGGGCTTCAAAGGATTCGACCACGCAAGAGATAACAGTACGTAGGACGAAACTGAGCATTAAATTAAATGCATGTCGTATACAGGGTATGCTCGATAGTGTACGGTGGACGTTCGAGAAACCATGTTTCTCTTCCAACGCCTGGCGCGGACGATCCAGCGTTTTAACGCTGTGACGGCGTGTGGCCTTTAGGTGTACTTTTAGTAACTAACATAGACCTTGACGAATAGGGCCCATTCCAGACAAATCTGTGTTTCTAAATAATGTTTGAATTCCTGAGGGAACCTGTTTACCTTGGGGCAAAATAATACTAATGAATGGCCCTATCTAAGTCCTCGGAGGGATCATATATACCCTGGTGCAAACAATGATAGCAACAACAATAGGATTAAATATAGTGCAAGAGTACGATTTGTAGTTGGAAGCATTAGACGAAAGATCTACAGATGGGCGAAAAACGAAAATTGTATTCCAACTGGGAAATTTTCCTACTTTTCCCATTAACCGCATCCTTGTTTGGAAGAGTTTGGAAGTGGTTAGCTGAATGACTGAATGAACGAACGAATGAATGAATAAAAGGAACGAAAGAATGACTGAAGAGGTCGTTTAATGTAATGTAATTAGTAATTTATATAGCGCCGCTCACAGCCGAGGCCATTCAGTAGCGGTCCCAGTGTGAAAACCCGGAGAAGAAATAGGTTTAAGGAGACAGAGAGAGAGAGAGAGATGAAGACAATGATCCAGAAAGGAAAGTCGCACGCAAAGTGAAGGGAAGGGAAGGCATTCCATAAAGAGGGCCCAATGATGGCAAAGGATCGAGTTTGAGCAATCGTGGTCCTAACACTTTAAAGACGACGTTGTAATAAAAGTGACTGGGAAACTCGTCGCTAGAGTGTTAAACCAGCCTGAAATTTTTGCATTATTCCAATGCAGCAGCCTATGTTAAACTGTGTATTGGTGATCAGTTATTAAACACCGTCAATTTCCGTTTTTAGATAAATACTACGAGATGGTATCGCTGGCCGAAAAGCGTGCGCTTAAACTGGCGCGAGAGGAGGCATTGTCATTGATCCGGTTCACTGCACGTCAACTGTGTCGCATCTATCCTTCCGGTGCCAGGGTTGATTCCAGCAACTACGATCCAGTGGCCATGTGGAACGTCGGCTGCCAGATGGGTGCGTATGCCGACCCCCGTCTTTATAAACCACACGGTCAAGGGAAGATTTACGATATCAGTATGACTCCATAAGGTTTTTTAATAACCAATTCAGTAATTTATCGAGTTATCTGACGATTATTTGCCTGCTGTTCTTAATGAACTTTTACATTTAATTAGGGCGCTAGAAAGTTGTTCCGTTATATTATATTGTAATCGCAAACTCCACATTTGAAAGTGCCAATTACTCAACATCTGAACATAATATAGTTCTATTGGAGAAATCCCTCAGAAGTTCGATGTCATTCTAAAATGAGTATTACCTGTAATTACAATTGTGTCTAATAGTAATGCTGCACTAATGCTGCATGGCGAAATTGGACGTACGAACCTGCCTAGGAAGGCAGAGAACCAAAAGAGAAGAAGAGAAGAATGCTGCATGTGGTTACATGGTTTTCTCTAGACTCTTAAAGACGCACTTTTCAGCTGTTTGATGGTCACGTCGTCAGCGCTTCTGAGTGGCGCTTTATAAATGTCTTGTTAGATAACATCACATAGTTGTTTAATTGTGATTGTGTGATTGCTATTGCAGTTGCTCTCAACTATCAGACGCCGTGTCTAGAGATGCAGCTGAATCAAGCACTATTCCAAGACAATGGGTCCTGCGGCTACGTTCTCAAACCGCGGTATCTAAGAGAAGGTCAGAAAGAGTGTTTCCTTTGCACTAGCTGGAGCACTTGGCTGGGCGGGCTTGTCTCTAAGTAAGGTATGGCTAGATGAAGCCACGTAAGGTAAGGTATAATTTAGTAAAGGTAACATAAGGTAAGAAAAAATAAGGTATGGCAAAATAAGTTTAAGAGAACGCATGATTTTAATCGCTACTTAAACGATGGCTCCCACTGATATTGATGTTGAAGACTTGAACTTGTCTGCTAATATTTGTTAATAATTATAGACATTTGTTGATTAATCACCCGCGATGCTCGCTTGCTCTGTTGAAATGCTAGAAATAACATGTAAATTTAAATAAATATAAAATCCATTGTATAATCCTTAGCGTAATGCTAAACTATATTGGAGAACATTTTCGCACTGACGCCAGATCAAGTCAGGATAGGATCCGCTAGACGGCAACACTAGACTTTGTTGATACAGCGTTGGCAAAGGGAGCAGTGCACAATCTATATCGACGTCTAAACAAATGTGTTAGATGTACACCCTTCATTAATTTGTATCTTCATTAATGCTATAAAGCGAAGCTTTAACTCGTTATTTGTTTTCTTGTAACAGAGCTCACGTCTTTCGATCCAAGAAACTTAACCGATAACTTCGAAACATTAAAGATACGGGTAAGCAGTTGCAGTCAATCTGCGCATAAAGGCATAGTACGGCATTTTACCCTGAAACTTGAAAGAGAGAAGTCGACAGAGAAAACGAAATAATAATAATAATTGACTGGGATCTGTCTACGAAAGTTTCATCATGGTAACGTTTGGTCTATTTCAAAGAACCTAATTTCAGTTGATTGCGTCAAGTGAGGTGTCAATTTCGTGTTTATTTTGCTGTTTCAAAATAAAAAAGAATTTAAAAAAAATTGAATTTAGAGACTGACATCATTTTTGTCTAGACTAATATAAGCTTATTTGTACATTTGCTAGACTGTCGCATTTTGCATCGTCATAATCGTCGTCATCATCATCATTAGCAGCAGCATCATAAGAGTCATCACTTTTCACGTTTAATTGGATTTTGTAGGTGATCAGTGGTTGCCAGATTCCATTTAAGAACGAAAAGATACTCAAATCCGATCGAAGCCTCAGCGTCCAAATTAAAATCTATGGATTCGAATCGGACGTTCAATGTAATCGAACGAAAATAGTCAAAAACAACGGTAGGAACATTTCTCGAGTACTTATTTAAACTTACTGAAGATTTAAAGTGCTTAAACGTTTTTTCGTGTAGCACTAAAGCAGCGATAGATAACTGCTAATTACCGACCCAGTTAGCTACATTGTTAGGAGCGTGTGTCCCATACGCATCTGTACGTACGGATCTCGGTTTGCTTCACGATGCTGCCTCATTTCAGAGATATAAATCTCGGTCTATAGCACGGTACGCAAACGGGGACCTTAAATGGCGTGGCGAAGGATCTCGCCCGATCGATTCATTGAAAACTGAGCAGGTCGAGGACATAATTATGGTCGCTATTTAAATTGAATTTGCTATTTCTGCTCATAGCATGCGTGTGCTTCCATAGGCTGAAGAAAGAAGCTCCGAATGCCTATATAAAACAAATATTCCCATCTGTGTCCATGGGGAACATGGGGGCTTCACTTCCTGCTCCTCGTGCTTTCCTATTTAGCCGTGGTTTGGCGGGAGCCAACCGTGCTAGACCGAGATTTAAATCTCTTAAATAAGCCAGCATCGGGAATCGAACCACTCTCTCTAACACACTTTGAAGGGGCGCTAAATAAAATGTTGGAATTAATTAATTTAAACCGGCATTGAGTGAATACCAAGGTCCTGGACGCGAAGTCAGTGCATTGCAAGACTTACTGTCTACTCTTCAGCCGTAACCAAAGCATACGGCTTGACACGTGTCACAGCACGAAGAGATTGTCAAGGCTCGTTGCTCAAAGTCCGCACAGTAGACTCCAACCCGCAACCGTTGAATTAAAGGTCCAGCGCGCTCTCGAACACAAGCATTGCTGCTGTGTAGGCCCTGAAAGTTGTCACTGTTATTAGTACAGTCCAGAGAGATATTGAGAAGCAAGGGATGTAAAGAGTTGTAATGTGTTGTTGTTCGTTTTTTAAGGATTGAATCCTGTCTGGAATGAGGAGTTGGTCTTTCAGTTACACGTTCCCGATCTGGCATTCGTCGTTTTCACCGTCTTAACGAAGGAGGTCTACAGCGGGCATTATGCTCTTCCGGTTCGCTGCATGAGACAAGGTCGGCGACATCAAGTCCATTCAAATGTTATCATGAATTTATTTGATGTCTAGTTTAGTAGATAGAGTGTTGGATTGTCAAGCAAGAGCTTGGGGCTCAAATCATCAGTATCTTCTTCGTAATCGTCGTCGTCATCATCATCATCGTCGTCATCATCATCATCATCATCATCATCATCATCATCATCATCATCATCATCATCATCATCATGATCATCATCATCATCATCATCATCATCATCATCATCATCATCATCATCATCATCATCACAATCATCATCAACATCAACATCATCAACATCATCACTTTTGTCATCAATGAGGTTGTCATGGTAATCGTCGACCTTATCATCATCATCATTATCATCACCACCATCATTATTATCATGTCTTACAACGTTTCTTTAGTTAAGTGAAGCAATACCAATTTCATCGTTTCATTACCTTAAAATAACAAGTGCATGTTGGTTTGTTTTTCTAGGGTATCGACGAGTTCCGCTCTTGAATAAGTTTTCCGAACAGGAACCTTATTCGCATCTGTTTGTTCATATCAGTATCAGTTCTTGACACTTTGACGACGATCTGCACTGGGAAGTTCCCAGTCGCTTTTAGTTCAATGTCGTACGTTAAAAGTGTCAATCCACTCTCAGTTCTTTCCGACAGAAAGTCTTCCGACGCCAATGATCTTCCTAATCAGAGTATGGTGATTATTTTGTCTCATCATTAACAGTCTTCCTTCAATCGAGAAACCTTCTTGATGTTGTTACAGCCGATTCAATTGAACATCTCTGTCCTCAGAACATGACAACATTTATGAATTATAGTTACTAAATCGATTGGGTGTCCTGTCGCTTTTTATCAGTGTGTAAGGGAGTTGAATCCCACAGGTGCGTGTTAAATCCGTGTTGATTCTCAAGCCACATAATTCGATAATGATAGTGTGATTTATCTTTTAATTGCTGTTGTTCTATGTGTGCTTTAACCAAAAGATCCATAAAATCTAAGAAATTTTGTAGATAAAGGCGCTTAACAAAAATTAATGAGCGACTGAGTTAGTGGTTTGCTTTACCTGGTGACAGTATCCGGCCTTATGAAAGAAGTTCCATAAATATTTCGGACCCGCATGAAATTCTGTTTCCTAGTCGCTCCGAGCAATTCAGTTTTTTTGCTTCGATATTTTCTAGCTTATGAAAACAGCTTAACATCTCACGCTACTTTTGCGTGTGGTTCATCCACGTTTTCGTAGCACATGTCATATTTTCTGTGGGCATTTGCAATGTACCATTTTCCACTTTGGTACTGGTATAGTCGGTAGAAATAGTACATCTACCACATTTTGGCGTGCAGCAACAGCATCTTCCGCGCTGCTACCATACAAGTATTACTATTGTTTGAACAAATTTTCGTTTTGCTGTGACATCATAAATAATTTGATTAGACCGCTCAGAGTATCTTTACGAACGCTGTATTAATTATTTCAACGTATTGCGTTGCTACGATGTCTCCGTTGATATTTCATTTTCGATGTATAGAGTCGTTTGATATTTTCAATGCAGTTGTACAATTCATTTCTCAATTCCAAGCCGTGTGATGTCTTCCAAATAAGTTGACTGCTGAGTTCTATGTTCGTTGGTATACGAATGTCGTGCTACCTGGAGGCGAATTAATGTTTGGAGCGCCTCTGAGGAGTTTCTCTTGAAGTGGCGCTATATAAATTTACGATTACGATTCCCATTTATATGGAGAAATTTTGTTCAGAAATCGATGGAGAATGTCAGTAGCTGTTTGTGATTGTAGCATTTTCTTGTCATCAGGATGTGTTATTTTACATTCGACGTGTTGTGTTTAGTTGTGAATAATACAAGCTTTGAGTCCAGTTTTTCGACCCATCCAGTGATATGAGCACGCAGAAAATCATTCTGCAATATTTGGAAGATATCTAAAGATAGATATCTAAAACAATTCTTTTAATTCCGTAGGCGAGTATCTTGACCTGACCTGAATATGACGAATCTTTACTTAAGCAATACTTTTGCGGTTTGCAATTGGTCCTACAGTAGAGAATATTCTATTCTATCCTATTCTATTCTATCCTATTCTATTCTATCCTATTCTATTCTATCCTATTCTATCCTATTATCTTCTATTCTATATTCTCATGCACTGCACCAGATCTCCAGCCGTAACTGTTTGATAAATTAGGCCCTATAATGTTAACGAAAAGAATGCATTGCAAGTCAACACAACGTAAATTGAGTAGGTCTATACTCTATATGGTTGTGTTTGCCTATAGTAAGTATTCGTTTCTCCACAGAACAACCAGGATGATTGTTACATTCATGACACGATTTTAGGCAAATGTGATCCACAATTTTAATAATTGATGTTCCTGAGCTAAGTACAACTACCGCTATTTAGGGTTAGCCTTCTTGGAACAGTCAACGATAAGTAGGCTATGCAACTACTAAGGAAATTCTATTAAGCGACTTCAACTTTACAGATAGCTTTCAATGCGATGAGATGTGATGTTATGAAAGTCTTTTTGATGTAATTACTTTTCATATTTGTATGGCTGAACCATCTAACAAAAAGCTCTCACTCGATGATTTAAGAGCTCAAGTTTCCTACCCAATGATTGCCTCCTAGGGGGCTTGACCCTTCACCCTTCGAGTTGCAGGGCAAACGCTCAAAGAATGAGTCACAACGTCGCCCAAATAATAACTTCTTTGGTGATAATATAATAATGACTTCTATGCTGGTGAAATTTAACGTATGTGTCCCAGGCGACTGTGAACAGCATCCAAGTCGTAGATAATTTAAGAAACCCTAGGTCTTGGTTACAGGCTAAACATGAAAGAATAAAGTAAGATAGACATCTTAAGTAAACCATTTATAGAAGCCTCCGTCTGTCAATAAAAGGTAAGAGCATGCGTAGGCCTACTGTATAGGGAATTTGTGAAAGCCAATCTCCAAAATGGAATTAGCGCTGGATCCCCGGAATCTATTTCTAAGTTCAACACAACAGTTCTAAGTTAAAGCAAATTTATTTGGGTAAATCTACAGCTGTAACTTTTCCAGGTTTATAGGCCTACTATTAGTACTATAAAGTAAATTGGCCGAATAATCCATACCCGGTAGAGGCCTACTAGTTTTCAGGATTCGAACGCTTGATGGAAAATTGTTTTCGGAAATTCAGTCAATTTGGTATTTTCACCAATTTAGGATAATCTGGTTTCGGGAATTCGGGTAGACTCCAGGTAAGGTATCCCATTTTCAGCTAGGTTAACTGTCTATTCTTGAGCTTCTTGAACCGTACTTCTCAAAAGTGCGTTGCAACTTTTTCTGTTGAAGTGTGGGTGTTCAGCTGTAGTGAATCACCGTCCTAATTGTAAATGCTGTAGAGGGTCGTAATGACGATGGACGACCTCAGCGTTTCTTCGTCGATGCCGTCTTGCCAGGCGTAGAATTCCAGTTCGACGCTGGACTCGGTCATCAGGAATCCATTGTCCGAGAAATGACCGGAAATATCGACGGCTTCCAGCCAAGTGAAGACCGACACTGAGGAGGCGGTCAGCTGGACGCTAAACGATCTGCTAGATCCATCGAGGACCGTCACACCTGCCACCTACCAATCAAATTAAGAGACAACAGGAAATTCAACTTTTAGTGTACTTTCTCATGAGTGCTCTCTAATCTGGGCCAGAACCTCAGCACTGCTACGGTGGACGTTCGAGAAACCATGTTTCTCTTCCAACGCCTGGCGCGGACGATCCAGCGTTTTAACGCTGTGACGGCGTGTGGCCTTTAGGTGTACTTTTAGTAACTAACATAGACCTTGACGAATAGGGCCCATTCCAGACAAATCTGTGTTTCTAAATAATGTTTGAATTCCTGAGGGAACCTGTTTACCTTGGGGCAAAATAATACTAATGAATGGCCCTATCTAAGTCCTCGGAGGGATCATATATACCCTGGTGCAAACAATGATAGCAACAACAATAGGATTAAATATAGTGCAAGAGTACGATTTGTAGTTGGAAGCATTAGACGAAAGATCTACAGATGGGCGAAAAACGAAAATTGTATTCCAACTGGGAAATTTTCCTACTTTTCCCATTAACCGCATCCTTGTTTGGAAGAGTTGCACCAGAGGGAAGGAATGCACCGAAATAAGGAAAATAGAATCTTACACGACGGGAAGCAAGAAAAAGCTGAGCAACGGGAATGGTATGTCCCCACTGCTAAACAAACTGAGCAAGTTCAGGTAAAGTGATATTTGTGGGTCACCTGCCTACAAACGAACCAACACTGGACTACATTTAGATTAGTTTAATAACTGACTGATTTCACGTTTGTTTACTTCAATTCCTGGGTCGACGGTTCCGTTGATCAGTTTCCACGGAACGAAGTAGAAGGCATTGGGAGACGTCAACTGTTGGCTGTTGTTTCGTAGAAAAGCAGTTAAAAAGCATTGGTCTTCCGAGCTACAATGACCTTCCGCCAGGACGTCTGACCTTTTCTTCTCCCAAACCTTTTGCGCACCTTCAGCCGGCTGGAATGCAGTTACAACGTAAAAGTATCTTGATGTAAATGTAAATGTAAATCTACACGTTTTAAATAGCGACCACATAATTATGACCTCGACCCTGCTAATTTTTCAATGAATTGATCGGGTGAGATCTGTCACCACCGCTGCCCGTTTGAATGGGCGCCACACCATTTAAGGTCCCCGTGTATGGATCATGCTAGTCAGAGATTTAGATCTCTTAAATAAGCCAGCATTGGGAGGCGAGCCGCGATCCGCACGCTCTCTAACACAGAGGCGCATGAGGCGCAGCCTACGCTCTTACCAATGTAGCTAACTGGGCAGGTAATAATAATACATAGATTGCTTTTGACTTTCAACTCGTTAAAACGAATTAATAGAAAGATATCAGCTAAATAATGCAATACTCAGCACATGGACAATTATTGTCGAATATGCTTTCGAAAAGTAAGTCAAAATTGAAGTAAGCTATCTATAATTTAGTAATCGCATTCGTAAACGATGATGCGCAGAAGTATGCTCGTGAAGTCGAATCATCTCTTGATAACAGTAGGCTACATAAATTCCAAAATGCTGATATTTCTTCTGCATTGATTGATGAAGGTGGTTATCGAGGGATGAATTGACTGACGAGTGACGATGACGAACTGATGAAATGATAAATTGGGGAAATGATGATGGATGCTTTCGGTTGATGAAACAGGAATGACAAGCTACACATTTCGAAACTCTGAATTTTACGCATTATGCATACATACGTATACATGCACAGTTGCACACATACATATGAACATATACATAAGCAAACATACATACATACGTACATATACGCATATCACCAACATAAATACATACATACATACATACATACATACATACATACATACATACATACATACATACATACATACGTACGTACATACATACATAAATACATGCATACATACGTACATACATAGTACATACATACATACATAATTACATACATACATACATACATACATACATACACACATGCATATGAAATATAATAATCAGCACCTACCACGTCTACAGTGGCAGTCCATTCCATGAGAGCGGTGAAATTGCTCCAGGTCCACATTCGTACAACAAGCTGGACACTCGGAATTGCGGTCAGTTGGTCATTGATGGCGTAAATGGAGATGAAATCGTTCTCTTCAATAACTGACAGCATCGGATCAGCAAAGAATCTGGCAGCAAAATAATGCGCCATCTTCCACTGACCATGGTAGTCTGGAATATGCAAGCAAATAATCTCTGGTTTGTACTACGAATTGCTTGTGGTAAGTCGAGGTGAGGTGAAGGTGAGATGAACTGGAGTGAAAGTGTGCTATGCCAGAGTTAAGGTAGGCAATCTAAAGGTGAGGCAATCTAAAGGTGAGGCAATCTAAAGGTGAGGCAATCTAGAGGTGAGGCAATCTAAAGGTTAGGCAATCTAAAGGTGAGGCAATCTAGAGGTGAGGCAATCTAGAGGTGAGGCAATCTAAAGGTGAGGCAATCTAAAGGTGAGGCAATCTAAAGGTGAGGCAATCTAAAGGTGAGGCAATCTAAAGGTGAGGCAATCTAAAGATGAGGCAATCTAGAGGTGAGGCAATCTAGAGGTGAGGCAATCTAAAGGTGAGGCAATCTAGAGGTGAGGCAATCTAAAGGTGAGGCAATCTAAAGGTGAGGCAATCTAAAGGTGAGGCAATCTAGAGGTGAGGCAATCTAAAGGTGAGGCAATCTAGAGGTGAGGCAATCTAGAGGTGAGGCAATCTAAAGGTGAGGCAATCTAAAGGTAAGTTGAAGTGAGTTAGGGTAAGATAAGCTATAGTGGATGAGTTGAGGTAAACTAATGCAAGATCAGCTAAGGTAAGCTGAAATACGGTAAGCTAAAGTAAATTAAGCGAAGTAAGTTACGACAAGGCAAAGGGAACGTAACCAAGATGAGATGTAAACTCGATTATTGAACATTTATTTCTATCAAATATAATTCCTACAATAACATGTAGACCTGCAATATATATAGAGAACTGTTTTCATGTTGTTTGATTATTGCTATCATGTTTGTGCTTCAGCTAAATAATCGTTCAATCATTTTACGTCTGAGAAAAACAGTTCAAAGAGCCGTAACCAGAATGCAGCTTTAGCCTATTCAAATAAACCTTACAATATGTAATGGCTTGAAATGAATAGGAAAATTTCAGTTGAACAGGAGTCGTAAAATAGAAGCTGGAAGCTGACTTTCGATGAGCATCCATGGTGCATCGGATAAGATTATCTGTTCATAGTGGTTACCGATAGTGGACCAAGATGGCGCCTGCCAGATGTCGTTGTGTTGCCAGTAGAGGGCGCCCATGGTTGCGATGGAGGGATCGCTTCGGCTGCGTCGATAAAACTCAGTCTGTGCCTGATAGCAGACGGCCTGAGTCACCTGCGGATAGTAGCAGAGGACAACAGATCTGAATGCATTTAGTAACAGACGTGTTGATTGGGGATGGGGGTAGAGTGGAAGAGTTTCTAGTGTTTAACGACATCTTGTGACTGCAAGAGCTGTTAACGTCGCCCTCCTCCTTTTTCCAGGCTTGAGACTGGCACTGTTAGAGTACGGGCAGTGGCAGAGTTGGTGTGAGGGTTAGAGGTTTAATTGATGCGGTGTGGGTGAGTGGGTTGGAAATCGTGGGTGTGTATGTGCACGCGAGTGCATGTGTGAGTGTGTGCTTGTGTGTGTGTGTGTGTGCGAGTGCACGTGTGTGTGTGTGCTTGTGTGTGTGTGTGTGTGTGTGTGTGCTTGTGTATGTGTATGTGTGTGTGTGTGTGTGTGTGTGTGTGTGTGTGTGTGTGTGTGTGTGTGTGTGTGTGTGCAGATTGAGCATGACTCAAATACTAGTTAACTCACTAGATGTTTCATCCATACGCCAGTTGGAATTTGTAAGTACGGATTCGTGCCTCCTCCTCTGAGACGGTTACTGTGTAGGGACCTTGAGCAAGTCCTTTACTCAATTGCTCAGCATAATCCATTGATGCTTGGCCATTAATGAATGCGTGATAATAATAATAATAATAATAATAATAATAATAATAATAATAATAATGATAATGATAATGATAATGATAATGATAATGATAATGATAATGATAATGATAATGATAATGATAATGATAATGATAATGATAATGATAATGATAATGATAATGATAATGATAATGATAATGATAATGATAATGATAATGATAATGATAATGATAATGATAATAATAATAATAATAATAATAATAATAATAATAATAATAATAATAATAATAATAATAATAATAATAATGCGAATTCTACTAAAAATTACCTGCGTCAGATAGATGTAACTGCGAAAGTCCTTCTCTTTATCGCCTGTTTCTGGCCACACAAAGTGACGCCTTAGGACCGATTCGGTTCCGTTAAGAGCTGAAATAGAAACAAGTTAACTTTCGAACATCAAGACCAAAAACTTAAACACAACGCAGTCTTGCATAGCGTGACGCACATCAATGATTTCCATTATTAATTGTAAGGTGCGTCGCAATAGAACATAATGGTGTATACTTGCAGATTTTTAAACGGTGCTCACTGTTCAAATCCTAGGCCAGCGTGTTATGTCACGTCCCCATTCGCTCTTGTTTTCTGCAATGTCTTATCTATACGAGTAATGATGTAAGGATAATGTCCGTAATCCTAATCGTAGACTACAACTTTCTATAGCGCAACTTAATAACAAAGCGCTGGGCCAGAGAGAGACAGACAGAGAGACAGACAGAGAGAGACAGACAGAGAGACAGACAGACAGACAGACAGAGAAACAGAGAGAGACACGCACACACACACGGAGAGAGAAAAAAAGTGAGACATATGTATGTCGTATGTTTTTTGTGTGGTTGTATGTCACAGTATGTGTGTAATACGTTTATTTAACGACGCCGCCATATCGACGATGATTGGCGTATGTATGCTATAGGCCTATTTTATAGATCAGGTATAATTTGAACCTCCGGTGTGATGTTCACGGTGGTGGAAGAATTCACTTCCGTGGAAGAGGTCTTGGTCTGGATCGGAGATGCTCTTTAGCGTATTGTAGGATGGCCACGACTGGAATCCGTACTCGGAGGAGTACCGTGTTCGTGGGATGATCGTGAGGTCCAGACAGTCGTCAATGTAGTTGTAATAGTGGACTGGAAGTTCAAAGACAAACGATTCGTCAATTACTTTACACTGAAAGCTTTCGTCGTGTCTAATTAACATTATTAATTAATTCATAGACCTCTAAAAAGGGTAGCCTATTGGTGTACAAGTGATCTAATTGACTCTGAACTTGCCGGCATCTTGAACGGTAAATTTAGTTGCATAAATGACCTTTACGAACATTTTCGCAGTCTGCGCGTTTGATGTTATGTTTGTTCAGATTTGTGCATGTATGTTTTGTTTCTGCCTTCGGGCGTAATAAAGTACTGATTAACTATACTGAAGCGTTGTACGTCTTAGAGTGGCAGGTTCGAATCCACGTTTATTGTGTGCATGGTTGAACACTGCAAAGGTTGGTCATGTGGCGGAGTATACATGTAGCTGCTGTTGTCATGTCTGCACTAGCCGAAAAATATTTCATATACAGGATCGTAACTCCAAATTCGGTATTCATTTTGTAAGAACTCACTTAATAGAGCGCCTTCATAGACCTCTACAAAGGGTATTGGTGTTCAAGTGATCTAAATTTTACAAGATCCCACAATTACCCTGAAGCTGGGTTCTTGAAACCATCAAGCATCAGAAGAACGCTGCAGTCAAATATTGGTCTATAGGGGGTGAATTAAAATGCTACATTGAATGAAGATCAATATTTCTACACAATATTTAACCATCTAAAATTTGGTTCGAGATTTCTGTTCCACCAGCACCCCCCTAGCTATAATGAGTACACTGACCGTACACTGTCGGTGGGAAGATGAGACGGTGAGAGAGGACTGGCCGCCCGGCCTCATTTACAGATGTTAAGAAAATGAAGTCGCTAACACTTCATACCTATGACTGCCTCAGGGCTAGCTAGCTAAAGGGACTGCTCCTCTTCTTCTTGAAGCTATTTGTAGATTTCAAAGAATCAGGATCTCCTTTAGGATTACCGTCTCCATATTCCGGAACTCCCGGACGCGGTGACTCCGAGATCCATCCGTTCTGTTCCGTTACTTTTCCGTTCGATGGACTCGATGGAAGAAAGGGGCGACTGGAATCTTCGCTCAGGATCGTTCCCATCACGACGTCGATGTACAGCTGAACGTAATCGGATTTGTATCGCGAGTAATTCGGACCAGAAGTACCGTACCTGCAAGTGCAATCAGTATGCAGCTTAGAGATCTCTGCATAGGTTATGAGAACGTTAAACGCCTTTGAATTAAGAAACGTTAAGCCCCTTGAATTACGAAACGTTAAGCCCCTTTGAATTACGAAACGTTAAGCCCCTTTGAATTACGAAACGTTAAACGCCTTTGAATTACGAAAAGTCAAAGCCTTTGAATTACAAACGTTAAACGTCTTTGAATTATGAAACGTTAAACGTCTTTGAATCACAAAACGTTAAGCGCCTTTGAATTACAAAATGTTAAACGCCTTTGAAAAAAGATCCCTGATAGGAATAATCAGAAGCCGACAGAGAAAATTGCTGGGGCACATCATGAGAGGAAACTTGACGAATGGCGACATTGGACGTACGAACCTGCCAAGGAAGTCGAGAACCAAAATAAGAAGAAGAAACGCCTTTGAATTATAAAAAGTTAAATATCCTTTGAAATTATTGCAAAACGTTAAACACCTTTGAATTACGAAACGTTAAAATTTTTCATTACCATAAAGTTAAACGTCTTTTCATTACAAAACGTTAGACGTTTTTGAATTACGAAACGTTAAACGCCTTTGAATTACAAAACGTTAGACGCCTTTGAATTACAAACCTTTAAACGCCTTTGAATTACAAAACGTTAGACGCCTTTGAATTACAAACCTTTAAACGCCTTTGAATAACAAAACGTTAACCTCCTTTGAATTACCTTTGGTATTATGGGTAGTCTGGATTATTGGTGGCTTACCAGTCGTCCACAAGGGCACCTTCGTTTTCATTGTTTGCAGTCCAAGCCATGACAGAAGGATGGCGACCAATTCGCTTCACCTGACCACACGTTTTATCATCTGCTTTTATAAGGTTCAGTATAATATTCAATCGTTTGAAAATAACTTATTTATAAAAAGCCTACACGAAGCAGAAAGCAGCTGTCACGCCGTTGAAAGAAATTGGACGCGAAGAAGCACTTGGACGAGGGGAAAGCGTTCTTCAAATAATGGGAGAGGTAGAGGCGTTCTTCAAAATTTGATATTTGATATTTAATATCATGTCCAACTAATGAAAGGTCTTTTGGCTGAAGCGCAAGCACGGTATTAGCAATCTTATGACCGATCAGCTTAGGTTTTATTACAATGTAACAAGGCGAATTTTCACCTCAGCGTGAAACTTCAGCTTTCGTATTTTATTAAATTGGCAAACACAATTAGGCCTACTTATCTTAGTAGCTTACTGATTTTCAAGAGAACGACTAAAGGGCAATGCCAAGGTGGAAAATGGAGAGTCATGCCTTTGTGTCTAACCAATATTCACAAATAGGCTTACAATCAGGATGCTCACCGACTTAAGTTGCCCCGCAAAGACCTTCTTTTTTCCTCCAACTGTACAACTTTTGTCTAACCAGCCACATCGTTACTACGCTGGTCATATGGTCATTGCCTACTTTAATGTGTGTTTACCAAGAAACTTGATATGGCACCTTTAGGGCAACTTATTAGGAAATTCATTTTTATTTACCATCTTCCCACACAAATGCCTTCCGCTGCAGGACGTCGGTCTGAAGTGACTCTATAAGCTGGTGGGATAAGCAGGTACTGTGCGGGGTTCTAATAGGCTGAAATTCGATCCTCTTCCTCCTACCAGTCAACGGCAATATTTCCTTCGTTTTCGTTATTTCCCGTCCAAGCCATGATCGACGGATGACGACCGAGACGTCTCACCTGCTCACCACACAGTTGCCACAGAGTATAAGAGCGATTGGGACTGCTAATGTTACAACGTCCATCCTGTAACGGACTCAACTTCTGCACCGGGCCCTCACTGACTTCTCAGCCGGGAAAGAAGAGAATCCCAAAGTATCCGATATACCGAATGATTTCTTAACATACGCCTGTTACAGTAGGCTGCTAACTCCGCCTCTTAAACGAATTGAAGTTGAAACCTATTTCTTAGTACATTCGGACAATGCGTTGCTTCCTCTGGAGATGCCTCTCCTCCCCAGGGTCCTCTCTTCTCCGTTCTTTCAGTTGCTCAAGACCGTTGTCCTCCGTTTGGCTTAGGTCGGTAACGCTTCTGAGTGGAGATCGTGAAGGGCGCTATATAAATTCCGATTGATTGATTGCTTTTCGGGTTTTTTAATCGTATTTTTAGTGGATCGCTGTTGAAGTTTATGCGCTTCAGCCACAAAAGTTCTTTCATTCGCTGTTCATGGCCACTGGTCACACCACCGGAAACATTTCCTTATAGCCGTCTCTATATATAAGCCGTCTTCTTTATATACATCTATATATATATATATATATATAAATTATATATAGATGTATTTCGGGAAACATGTGGCCGATTTCTGGCACTTCAACGCCATTAGCTGCTATAAGCCTTCACTGAGACAGTCAAGACTTTGAACACGTATGTTAAACCGTAGGTAGCACCATCAATCGATACTTCGTCGTTTATAGTAGCTCTAAATAAATACATAATCATTAATCACTCATCGCAATTATTTACTAATGCAATTGGCTGGTGCTTTGTGAATAAATACTCGCGGTATATAAACACATACCCACTCGTAAATTATAATTTACAATGTGCGGCACTTCGCTTTATTAGATCTTTTCACTAATAAGTGAACGGAATATGATTATAAAAATACAATGCATGTACACACTACATACATACATGAAATTAACAACTTGTTAGCAATTCTTCTAGTGTTGCAGTTTCTTTTGTTGTGTATTCTCTATACAACCAACATAATGCTCAATTAATGCGTACTCTTCATTCACTTTGTTTTGTAAACTCCGTCTTGCAATGGAGTATGTGCCTGCCTAAGATTGTGTATTGTGTAGTTACCTGATAGCGTATCTCGTCTTCAACGGACGCAAGGAACGTCTCATGAACCGGATACATTGAACAGGCGAACATCATGTCCTGCCAGATGAGGATGCCCAACTCATCTGCTATGTCGTAGAAATCGTCCGATTCGTAGATTCCTCCGCCCCAGATACGAATCGAATTCATGTTGACGTCAACGGCAGACATCAACAAATTACGTAACCTATGAAGAAAGAAAGAAAGAAAGTTAAAGAGGAGGAGGAAGAAAAAGAACAAATAAATACGCAGAAAATTACAGACATACATCCATCCATACATATTTAGATACATACATGCATACACGCACGTTGTTAGGTTGTGAGCGCTTCTGAATAGATATAGAATAGGAGCTATAAAATACTTTGAATGAATGAATGAATGTATGAATGAATGTATAAACGAATGATTGATTGACGGGATGATTGATTGTTTGATTGAATGAACGAATGAATGAACCTGTGTTTTCATTGGAGACTTCACTTCAATAATCGTTGATGAATAATCTGTTCTCCTTATGTAATTTCGCTGTGACACTGAGAACTTACACCATTAGCGCTCACATATACATCTGCAGTCATGTTGCTTGATACAGATCTGTCTGAAATTTGGCTAAAGTTAGACTCTAATAGCAACTTGCAATGCTGGGTTTTGATGAAGACCTGACAGCGTTTGGCAATCGCTCATTTTGGGCGTTTACTTTCACGTGACGTCTGATTAGAAAAGCCGGTTCTTACTTGTCATACGTAATCCTATCATAGAAGGAATCCATTGGAATCCAGTTGGAACCTTTCATAAAGATCGGTATGTCGTTTATCTTGAAGTAGTAGGTCAGTCCTACAAAGACATACATGCATGAAGACAAACAAAAACAAACATGCATACAGACATACAAAAACATGCATGCCTATAGACATACAAAAATATACATGCCTATAGACATACAAAAACATACATACATGCATGCAGACATACAAAAATGCATGCATAAAGATATATAAAAACCCTGTGCATACATCTGCCTATTACATTATAGACTATACCTACACACATACATACATAAATAACTCCGCCACTGTTCGCTCGCTTTCTGACAGTGCCAGTCCCAAGCCTGGATAAAGGAGGAGGTCGACGCTAATGGTCTTTGTTACCACACAGCTAGTCGTTAAAAAGGAAATACACATACATCTATACCTATCTGCCTACATATTTACGTACATATATACATACATTAACAAATACGTTCATGCATCCCTTTATCCGCCAATCCATTTGTCTAATTGTCTGTTCATATTATTCTGTTAAATTTAATATACGACGAGACCCGATCGTCCTTTATCTAGAAAACAATTAGATGCATCCGCATCTACCTGTAGGACGCGCAGTGCCATTGTGATATTAGTTCATTATTATACCTCAAGCTGTGATTTAGTGACTGTTTAGCAGGCTTACTTGATACAAACTATACCTTTGACTACTGCGCGGAGCGATTGCACTATCAGTGTATACGTTTTAGGTCAAGAGAAGTTTACCGTCTTCGACCGGATCCTGGACCAGTTCGATTGTCCTAAATCCAGTCCTCAGAGTACTGGACACAGCTGCGGCCGAAGAGTACCCATCTGGGGTAAAGGTGACCTCTAGGTCATACAGCTTGGCCTCTCCGTAACCTCGCGGCCACCAGGGTTCAACCTTCAAACATATCATACAGATGAGACTATAATCAACTTATGGCATTTACATGTAATGAGCACACTGCCCAGTAGGACGCAATGCAACAGCCAATGGATTAAGTACAGGAAATGCTTTTTTAATTCTAAGTAAATCCAAAATACCTCAACTTAGGATTTTATATTATGGGGTTTGTGCTGACAAGGTCTTCACCCTAAAATACTTACCAGTAGACTCTAGGGTTTGATGTCGTTAAACAGAGTATCTAGAGACAATAATGGTCTACACTCTACAACAATAGTCGTAAAAGTAGAACTCAGGTGGTATTGAGTAGATCTGCTATGCCTATAACAGAGTCGCCAAAATCACAGCTTCAGGTAGCATCAGTGGTAATATCAAAGTGGTTTGCTTCAATGCATATTACTATTTAGGTGTGGCTCCAACCAGGCGTGTTGTATCGGTGGCGGCTATAGTAAATCTTTATTAAGTCGAGTTTATTTTATAGTGGGATCAGTGGCACATTTGCGGTGTATTTAGGCCTACGTATAGTTAAAAATCTACCTATTTATAATAATAATTATTTGATTTGATAGTTTGTATTTGTGATCATGATGCAGTGAAGATCACCATTACACAGGCCTACAGTACATTAACCTGCATTGCATTAACCTACATTGCATTAACCTCTTTACATCTAATTAATTCAATAAAATGGAATAGCTGTTTCTGATACCGCACAAATGACCCTGGTGTTATTAGAATCATTCGCCATTTCACTAATAACTATGGTTTTACCATAGGTTCATGTAAGCACTCAGCACTATTGTTGTAGACCATTAATGTCTCTGGATGCTCTGTTCAGCGATTTCACTATTAACTCCTGTATACTATTTTGGTATTCTTTCAATGCTGCATGTTAATGTACAAATTTACAATACACAACTTATATCTCAGCTTAATAATTAATAATTAATAATTATAATAATTAATTAATAATTAATAATTATAATAATTAATTAATCATTAATAATTATAATAATTATAATAATTATAATAAATAATTATAATAATTAAATAATAATTAATAATTAATAATTTATAATTTATAATTTATAATTTATAATTAATAATTTATAATTTATAATTTATAATTTATAATTAATAGTTTATAATTTATACGGTCAGTATGTTGTGAGCTGCATGTTAATGAATCCACAGTACCCAAATTATATCTTGCTTGTTTACTGCTTAACGACCACTGTGTGGTAACAAAGACCATTAGCGTCGCCCTCCTTCTTCATCCAGGCTTGGGGCTGGCACTGAACAGAGTACGATCAGTGGCGGAGTTAAAATTATATCTTAAGCCTAATAATAATATTTATATGGCCAGTATGTTGTGAGCGGTACACACACACAGACTAAGACGGCCAGGTCACCTATGTCTCATCCAGTGTAGCTCTGTTTGTCGTGCTATACATTCAATGCATGTCTTTAGCCTACTTTTCCAGCCGTAATCTGGAGATTAGGTCGATGCAATCATCCGATATTCCGTCCTTTACCCGTCGCCAGAATATTATGAAATTTATTAGATTGTTTCCGTAACAAAGCCTCAAAGCCTCAAGATCGCATATTTAGGGAGGCGGTCTGCTAAGTCTGCTCGAAAATGATCTACGCGCCCATGGGGTGGTTAAGAGTTTTATGAATTTTGCCACAGATTGGACGGTCGACAATGAAGCTGAGATTGACTGGGTCATTTGGTGGCTAGCATTTGTGTCGAAATGATGGCCACGTGGTCGACTATATAGGGCCAAAAGCCGACGAATATGAGACTATATGCATTAAGGACAAAGATGATGAAGATGGATCGAGAAATATCCCGTTGTGCGAAGGTTTCAGGATGACGCCAGGCGCTTATGTAGAGGCTACAGTTTTGAAAGTAGTTTCGATAAATTGCGCACACCGCTGTGCCAATGCTAAAGCAGCCATTGTTCAACCGACTTTTACAGCCATTATTTGAAAAGGGATTACAGAAACGATTTATTGAACCAACTGCACATAGAGGTGATGTATGCCAGAATACAGATTCGAGGCCAGGAACGAAACGTTGAGGTATACCATTAACCGACGCAAAGGGTGGCGGAGGTTCATAAGCTCTGCCTAAAGATGTAGCCCCAACCATACAAGTATTAATTTGCGTTCAAGGGATCGGAACATTGCATATAAAAATAGCGCCCTCACGGAGCAGAGTTTCTGGATAGGGTGGAGTGCACTTGAAAGACTTTGTGATGGTGACCAATCAACTTGCATACATTGGTCACCAATGTATGCATGACCGGATACCAGTGGTTTATGCACGGGATATGAGAGCAGAACAAATGAGACTAATGACAAAGAGTTCGCTTACAATGGACCACCCACGCGCGCCCAAACCCTTAACGATGATGGGACAACGACGGCAATTATGATGATGCTGGACATGACGATGATAATGACGACGATCATCAGCAACAGAATAACGATAATAGTGATGATGGCAATAATGATGACGGCCACTACTTCCTATCACATTAGTGAAGCAAGTGAATAATAATAAACTAATGTCCTGAGCATTAATACACCGTGGCTTAATAAATACTCTGGGATTATGTAAACAAAGCATTTTGACACCAATCATCAATCCGGAACCATTGAACCGATTAAGTAGATAATTTGATGGATGTGATTACGGTCGGATTACCGCAGGAGCCTCATAAAATATCGAATATAATAAGGTATGGTTTCTCGAAACAGTGCACAGTCCACATTGTTTGACCGAATTTGTATAATTATTAATTGCTTTTATTAAGCCCCACTATCCAACGAAAGGAGCGCCTCTGAGTAGTTATCTTGAAGGGCGCTATATAGATTCCATAGATAGATAGATAGATAGATAGATAGATAGATAGATAGATAGATAGATAGATAGATAGATAGATAGATAGATAGATAGATAGATAGATAGATAGATAGATAGATAGATAGATAGATAGATAGATAGATAGATAGATAGATAGATAGATAGATAGATAGATAGATAGATAGATAGATAGATAGATAGATAGATAGATAGATAGATAGATAGATAGATAGATAGATAGATAGATAGATAGATAGATAGATAGATAGATAGACCTAAGCATCAATCGATGGCGCTGAGCAATTGTGAGTGAAGGCCTTAATCAAGATCCCTAAACATTAATTCTCTCAGAAGAGGGGCTCGAACCCGCACTCTCCGCGTTACAAGACGAGCGTCCAGACCAACTGACCACTGTCATGCGATTTTTTCCGTTAAGAGGATATGTTGTACGACTCATGCTATGGTAATCATGACGCCCTTTCTAAGTTCAAATCTAAAAGAACACGGAATTGCTTATCACGATAATGATGATGTCCCATATCCGGGAGACTTGGGATATATTACTGAATACTTAATACTTAGTACCTAGTATTTAGTACTTAGTACCTAATACTTAGTACATAGCACCTAGTGCTTAGTACTTTGTACTTAGTACTTGCATATCGGGCAACGCGGCTTCTCCATCCGTCCCTGTCCATCGTCAGTTTTCCGGTCACATTCCACGACATCCCCATGCGCCCCAAACTACCAAAGTGTCTCTGATGGTCTATAGGCCTACGGCCAATTCTTTCGTGGTCTTCCCCGCCCCTTCTCCTTTTCTCTTCAGGGATCCATATCATCATTTGGTTGGCTCTTCTATTCTTTTCCATATATCTGAACCACATGTTTCATCCATTTTAATCTTCTATCTTGGAAAGGCGCTATAGAAATATTCTGTATGAATGAACATAAGATTGCTGATGATCGCTGTGAAGTCTGGCCAAACACTGCTCGTGATGTAGGCCTATATATATATATATATATATATATATATATATATATATATATATATATATATATATAATATGCAAACCGAATATATAAACAAAGATGACCCAATTAACACAACACCGCTTGTTTATTCATATCTAATTATTTCTATGATTGATGTTGCGTCAATAGCGAAATAGGCTATTCATCGACTACGTTAAGAATCTAAGGTTTAAGGACTTGATGAAAATCCGCGTGCACTCAGTGACCTTTCTCGTCTTTTACTGGACTCATTTCCTTTGTATGCTCTTTACGAGTCATCTCGGATTACGCTCTTTTCTTTACGTTCTGTCTCGCCCTGGAAATTGCCATGATCACCGACTTTGTTAGTAGCAGCGACAATCGATTGATACCGTTGTAGAATTATTAGCCAATGGGACTACATAATTATGTTCTGGGATTATCATTGTTATTACTACGTTATCATTATCAATCTATTATAGTTATTATTTTGTATAATTAATAATATTTTGGTCTAATTATAATAATAATAATAATAATAATTATTATTATTATTATTATTTTTCCCGAGGTGAATATGATCCCTCAGGATTACAGAAATGTTTTCATTAGTTGTATGACTATTATATTCTTATTATAATTATTATAATTATTATTATTATAATTATTATTATTATTATTATTATTATTATTATTATTTATATATTTTTAAACTACTATTTATATATTTTTTCTACTACTACTACTACTACTACTACTACTACTACTACTACTACTACTACTACTACTACTACTACTACTACTACTACTACTACTACTACTACTACTACTACTACTACTACTACCACTACCACTACCACTACCACTACCACTACCACTACCACTACCATCACCACTACCACTCACCACTACCACCACCACCTACCACTACCACTACCACTACCACTCACCACCACCACTACCACTACTATTAGCAGCAGCAGCAGCAGCAGCAGCAGCAGCGGTGGTGGTGGTGGTGGTGGTGGTGGTGGTGGTGGTGGTGGTGGTGGTGGTGGTGGTGGTGGTGGTGGTGGTGGTGGTGGTAGTTACTGTAGTAGTCTGAGGAAATGGAGGAGGAGGCACCAAAGTGCACCGAACGCGTTGCAAAGCGAGCGATTGACCAAGCGCTGCTAACTTCTCACACCATGGGCTAATGAGCAGATGGACTACTAACTTGACCAACGGGGAAGATGACAACAGCCGAGACGTTTTCACGCGTCATGGTCACCGGGATCTCAATTAGCGATGACAGCTCCGGCAGACTTAGCATCAGCTTTCCAGAGACCGATTCCAGACCATTAGCAAAATCAAACTGAACTGTCACGTTCAGCAACCAGCCGCCGCTCTCATCTAAGTAAAGAAATCAATGTATTAGCGAACCATTCGATCAATCAATACATTGGGTCTAATCAGTTAGGTTACAGTTGGGCAGTTGAGCATAGGGCAGTTGAGCATTGGACAGTTGAGCATTCAAAAGTTGAGCATCGGACAGCTGAGCATCGGACAGTTGAATATTGGACAGTTGAGCATTCGAAAGTTGAGCGTCGCAGTTGAGAATCGGATAGTTGAGCATCGGACAGTTGAGCATTGGACAGTTGAGTATTAGAAAGTTGAGCATCGAAGAGTTGAGCATTCGAAAGTTGAGCATCGAAGAGTTGAGCATTGGACAATTGTAACGAATTTAATTAGAATTGTATCTTGTAATGTCCATAATTGTCTAATTGTATCTTAGTAAACTAACCAGGCATCAAACTTAGTTTCTTATGAAAATAACTAGCAGCAACTATTTATAATAGTACCTTTCATTTTAAAAATTGTCTTAACAAGGAATAAAGGAATACTAAGAATTTATATTTTTTAACAATTTCACAGATAATATTATGTGGAATTCTTTGCAGCTATAATATATTTCATTTGGGCCACAAACAACACTTACAATTAGGATGAACAATAGGTCCATGTATTAAGTTTGCGACAACAGTTCTATTTATTGGAATGCTTAGAGACCTACAGATTTTGGAAGCTGTTATTGAACTTTCATTCCCAGTATTAGCTATAGTTGAGAGAAAGTTTAATAATGGGTCTTTACCTTTAAAAGGTTTTGGATTAACACTTCTTATTGACACGACGTCGAAGAGTTCGATGGCAATACTTCTCCTATTGCGCACACGTCAATAAGAAAAAATGTGTGTGAATTTCAAAACAGTTAAGAATACCTTAACTACAGCACCAGTAAAATTTCTAGATGTCAATACAAGCGACATGGTAACTGATTTCGCCGCGATTCGACGTGAGAATCCACACCAAAATAATATAATGGCAATTAGTATTAAGAAAAACGTACATCTAATATAATCTGACCCGAATTGATCCGATTCAATCATATTCCATCCCATCCAAAATATGGGATGGAATATGAATCTTTCTATTATCTCCTCAAAACTGTCCTATTCAACCGTGCTGGGGTCGGGAGCGCTCCTGAGTAGTAACCTTGAAGGGGCGCTATATAAAATAAATCTTCGTAATGAATGAATGAATATGACCTGATCTTATATGCACATGTTACTTAGTGAATGTTACTTCAAAAGGATCTTAACAGGATGAAACAAAAACCAGCCTATGTGTTGAGTATACATCGCATATAATTTATGCGCATGTTTACCAATAAATTCTATGTCATCCTTATTAGATTCACAAGGCTCATTGCAACAGTGAAACAACCCGGATGCCGTACTAACCAAATGCCCTGAGTTGGAAAGGCTGGTCCCCAATCCCACGAGAAGGAACACTGGGCTTTGCGAATGAAGTTAGCGTGGCATTCAGGATTATATTCCGCCGGAGGACAAGCAGGTGGAACGATGTACGGATGGGAATCAAACGCCTTCTGAGCATAATCGACAGCCGACTGGAACTCCACTTTTATCACGTTTTCGCCTTCCTACAACAGAACCTTTACTTCCTCGAGAAATGCATTTCCAAATATTCTATCTATCTTTCAATGCTTATTAGTGCGCAGTTCGACACAAAAAGGGCAGCTCTAAATGAATTTGTGCAGCGGTAGAAGCATATTTGTGCAGTTAAAATAGTTTAAAATGTTCACTGTCATCCGATTTGGAATAATTTACCATGGCTTTTTAAGGGGTTGTGCAGTTCTAAAAAGTCTACCTAAAAAGCCCTGCTATCGTAATGCTGTCTTATGGGCTCATCCATTGGACATCGACATGATAACGGCCTGGTTTTGGTGCGCCATCGGTTGAAGCCTTGTGCATTAGACACCGGCGCAATAGAAGTTACTCATTAGAATTACAATTACGATAACGTGTTCTCGTACTACGCAGATTGTCAAGTCGATACAATTTCATACTCTAGAATTTGCAGATATAGAAACTTCCAGACATCTCTATGGTAGTTTATGCCTGTAAATGCCTGAATGATTAAATAGCTCATGATTGACCTTTTCGTTCCCGTGTTAGGACTACAATGGCTCAATCCAGATCCTTTGCCTGCATAGGTCCCTCCCTGTGGAATGGACTTCCTCTTTCTCTACGCTCTGCAATCCTCTCTGGTAGCACCTCTTTCTCTCACCTTAAAAACTTCCTGTTCTCTCGGAGTACCTCGCACTGGGAGCGCTTCTGAAAGTCTTATGCTATGAGAAGCGCTTTATAAAAATATCAAATACAATACAATGATTAAGTTATTACTTAGCAAGCGATACGATAGTATGATCAGTATTCGTAAACTCAAAATTTCTTAAGCGCTATTCCAAGGCTAAGCGCAGGGCACCAGTCTATTCACGAGCGCTGCGTCGTGTCAACCCGTCCACAGATGTTAATTAAACATTCGAGATCAGTATTTCTAGGCAAAGCCTATACCTGTAGCAGTCCTGTGATATCGAACACATAACCGATGAACTGATTGTCCGAACTGCCAACTAAGACTCCATTAATGGATACGTTGGCGACTGTATCGAGACCACGACAGACCAATCGAGACGTCTTATTTCCAAGTAAAGGCTCCTGCACTGAAACAAAAAAAATAAATGGACAATTCTTTCGCCTATTATTTTTTACCTATAAGTCACGTTTAAGTAGAACAAGTCACGCGAAGGTTGAAGCGGTACTCTGTCATTGGATTGCTTTAGTTGTGTGTGCGCTTCGGCCAAATGATTCTCGACCTAGGGACCACCATGGGTGTGAGGGTGTAAGAGTGTAAGGGTGTGAGGGCGTGAGGGTGTAAGGGTGTGAGGGCGTGAGGGTGTAAGGGTGTGAGGGCGTGAGGGTGTAAGGGTGTGAGGGTGTGAGCGTGTAGGGTGTAAGGTGGTGAGGGTGTAAGGGTGTGAGGGTGTAGGATATACGGGTGTGAGGGTGTGAGGGTGTAAGGGCGTGAGGTTGTGAGGGTGTAAGAGTGTGAGGGTGTAAGGGTGTGAGGGTGTGAGGAGTGTGAGGAGTTTCTATAGAAACGTGTCAACAACTGCGTGACTGTTACCTTTGTGGGTAATTGTGACGAACTTGAGACCTTCATCTTTTACTCTAGATAAAAGTTAAAGATAACAAGAGTGCTACCTTGTTTATCTTTTTCTATCTGAAACGGGTCAGACAAAAGAATACCTTTATCCTTGACCTTTATCTAAGATCATGATTTTGCAAAGTTTCAAAATACAGTATGTAGGTTCTCATCCATCTTTCCTCATGGATAATATGGAGCATGATTGTGTGAGTCGGCCATTGTAATTCTTCTGGCTAATGTGCCAATGACCTGGCGCAAGTGTTGGGGGCACAGACTAGTCCTACATGTAAGTAAGGCAGGACCCGCCGTGTCAAACTGATATTTTAAACTTACCGGTGAACGAGCGCGAGTATGTCCAGCTGTCGTTAGATATCCATCGATAAACGACGTCGTTGAACCGATAGTATGGGTCTTCAATCAGTCCAGCCGACTGCAAGGCCGTATGGACATTGCCAGGTACAAGTCCAACCACCGAAACACCTGTGTCCAAAAAATAAATGAATAACCATATCGATAAATAAAATAATAAATTGATAAATATTAATCAATAGAACGACCTGAAAGTAGAATTTGACTTAGAGTTGCAATCAGGGTTTAAAATTCAATCTTAATCTAGATTAAGATATTCGATTGCATTGACACTCAGGTAGCATTATAAGTAAACTAGACGATTCCTTACGAATCACACAAATCCTGTTTTGACAATCATTCATTCATTCCTTCATTCCTTCATTCCTTCATTCCTTCATTCCTTCATTCCTTCATTCATTCATTCATATCGAACATTTATTTAGCGCCTCTTCCAGAAACCTACTCAGAGGTGCTCCCAACTCCTGGACGGCTAAAAAGAGCAGTGTTAAGGTGAGAAAAGAACATACGAGAGATGGTCCTGGGAATCAGGCGAAGCTCTCGAGGGAGGTCATTCCAGGTCGAGGGGGTTTATTTAATTAGGACTACCGATAACTGTGAAATTTGATTTTACTGGATCATAATTTTTTCGTTTCAAAGTATATTTAAGTTCTCATGATATCAGTCATTATATGAAACAGTTCAATGTTATTTTGCATTGAGAAATTAAACTTACTTCCATTTCGGTTTTCAATGTTCCATGTTCCGTCAAGATTAATGTAAGTTGGAGTCTTTGGTTCCACGTGGCTGTGTAAGGCCTTCACAGTCGGTGGTTTTGCCGCCTCCATCTTGGATTCTGCTCTCTCTGATTTCCGGTTTACCTCCACCTTTCCTTCTTTTCTTCCTTCTTCTTCCATCTTCTTTGGTTCTTCCTGCGAATTATCAACTGATGCTCTTTTCGATAGTCTTTCATCACTTCCGTTTCCAGGTTGGGCGGAATGCCATCCTATAGTGAACAGGACGGCAAGCGTTGCCACGGAAACTGCTGTTACTATGACGACGGTTGCGCAAGTCCGCATCGTGTGCAGCCAGAGGAAGACAAACAAATTCTGTGATTCTTTTCCAGGTCTGTTACAGGATCTCCACTAGTGTCAGTGTCGTTGTGTTGTGATTATTGATACAACCCTACAAGAACAATTGCACAAGCAATCAATAATGCAGTGATCTTGGCAGAATAAGTCTGTTACAGAAGCGGAAAGGAAAATGAAAAAGGAGCGGAAGATCTTTTAGGTCAAACCTGTATAATTGTTGGTCAGTTAGAAAACTCCAACATTCGTATGTTTCCTTTCGACTAATTGGCTGTTGTTAGTGCTCTGAATTGCTACACATTCACAAATGCAACGTCTCTTACCCTTGCATCTATTCGTCAAAACAAGTCAGAGTAGTAAAGATATTTGTAATCGCAGTGGACTTTAACTGCACATTGTCACATTGAAATAATCTAATAAGCTTAACTGAGGGCCAAAGTATCATACACGACATACAACAGCAATAAAAATTATCTAGGTCTGCCTCGAGACTTATCTACAGATCTTGATCAAAACCCATGTATATATTTAGACAATAGATATGTCGGTTTGTCTGTTTAACGATCGTCTTAATTTATTGACTTGTGTCATGCACACAAGCAACTAGCTTCATGCCCTGTACATGTGGTTACTAAGTTGATAAAGACCGAGTTCGTACGGTTCAAACAGACCGTTGAAATGGACGACCATCTAACCCATTAACTAACTCATCTTCCTTTATGTTAATCCGAATTGCCAAGCCCTACTTTGGTCTGATTGTACTTACCCACACGTCACCTGTGGCCCGGTGAGCGTTAATTATCTTAACGTGCAGGCATAACGCCGGGTGTCATATTAAAGTAGTTTTTCTGTATTAATTTTATTGATAGTTGCTGTCTAATATCAAAACATCAGTCTATTGAGCAACTGTTCGTGACGGACTTGGTCAACCCCTTACACGGTAATCGTCAGGGAAGGCTCGAACTCGCCTAACACCTGTTACGTGACCAATCTAAATTTAGCTTAATTGACTTACCTTAGCGACAGGCCGACTAGGTAACATATGGACATTGTACACGTTCTGTTGTTCTGTGTATTTTTCATCGGTCCTGATTAGTGAACTTGGCTCAGTTGATCACTGTCGTAATGTTGCATATGCATGAGAGTATGATAATGGCAACGATGATTACACTAATGAGCCTATGATTATCTTGTCGAGTCACGATGTCTATAGGCCTATACATGGATGGATGGATGTGTGTATGCATGTATGTATTTAAGCGCTTTTGAGCGTTAATAAAATGCGTTCTATTAAAGCCCAGATGCGCGCATACATAGGCTACATGCATGTAACTGGCCCTAAAATCTGGAATAGTGTCCCCAAAGACATGCGGTACCTAACTAATTTTCACTTATTCAAACGTAGATTGCTTGCCTATTTAATTGCCTATTGTACGTTCTAATAATATTGTGTGTGCCAGTTAACTAGTTAAGATTTGTTAGAGATTAAACTATAGTAGAATAAAAAAAATCATTCAGGTCTGCCACTCGAGTACAGCAATGATGTAAGGGTGACCCTAGTATAGGCCTATATGCGTGTGGGTATATATATAGATTTTGTCACGGATTGCCCTTGGATTAACAGATATATCTTCGGTTATATATATATAATGTATAGTTATTAGTGTCCATTAATTACACGGAATATATACATACATGTATGTATAAAAGCTTAAATAAGAGACTCCATGACAATAGGCTCCTCTTGCCGTTTTATGATCGATAGCAGATCGATGTCAGTGACGTCCAGAAGGCATTGTTTGGATCCTCTGACAATGCCGTCGATTAGACAGCGATAAAACAACGCAAGGAAGGTAGCGTTAATAAAAGACAGTTCTTGAAAGTCACGGACAAATCTTGCCTGAAGGACTACCAGCAAAGGAAGTCCTTGAAGGAAGTGCTCTCTTAAGTCCAGAGCATGCATGCGTATACGCACAAAGACTGGAAATAGCAGCACTTCTTTCTTCGTAGTTTTATTCCCCGTGTGCTCTTCATTTAAGACAATAACAAAGAGCTAGTTCACAACTCAATACAGCCCATCGTTTCATTGTCGTACTGACATCTGACGATAACATTAATAGCTTTTCCTTTTTTTTCTATGTAAAAAGCTTCGGTCTGTCAACTTACTACTTTCAATAAACGAAATTATGTATATATCAATTAAATATAAAAGGTAAGTTATGCAAGTTATACTGCTGACGTGCCTGGAAGGTTACGAGTGGCGGCACTTGCCTGGTTTTTAATTTGTTAAGGATAATTAGAGACGAAAACTGGAGGAAGCGGTTGCAACACACGGTCACGCTCACCGTCAGGCACTCCCTCGCAGTTAGTAGAGGACGCAGCGCATGGATATCTCTCAGGCTACGAGACCATGCAGGCTGGACGAGCATTCTCGAGGAGCCTACCTGTTGACTAAGTAGGCTCAGGGCAAGTGATAACGATGATGATTATGATATTGACGACGATGCTGATGATGATGTTGGGAAGAAAACGACGACTATGATACTGGTATCGAACAACATACTGTTGTTTGTTCATAATGATATTGACGTCGTGTATGAGTATGACAATGACGATTATGCTAGTGACGATTATGGCGACTGTGATGACGATTATGTTAAAGGTGATGTCATTTTGATGACGGTGGTAGAGGTTGTCGTGGTAGTGATGACGACAGGCTAATCGATGACGAAGATGACTTTGCAGTTTGATAATGTTGCTAATGATGATGAAGCTAATGACAAATAAGTGATAACCATTGTAATGTAATCATTGACTTACTGGTAGTGCTGAAGATGATGACGATGATGATGATGATGATGATGATGATGATGATGATGATGATGATGATGATGATGATGATGATAATAATAATAATCTTCGTTTATTATTTCACGCTGACACACCGCAGTATGATTACAATTCATAGTGTGAACGGATGATCACAAGTAATTAGAGGAGTCGAATTTAACTAATTTAATGGTTATTATACTGTTAATTATAATTATGCCAATACATGCTGCTGCTCTTGATAATGCTAATGGAGTTGCTTGCGCTGTTGAAATCGTGGTCTTGGCTTTGCGGATAATCCTGCACCCAAGTTCATTTCATTTTTAGGACGAATGGAAGGATGGATTTGGCAGACATAATTATCTTATGAGAAGAGAGATACGAAGACAAACAGACAGACAAACAGATGAAGGAAGACAGAGAGACAGACAGTCGAACGGATTACTGGACTGGTTGACCTCGTGTTTTAATTTACATTGAGTGCAGGTATGTCCTCCGTTTTCTAGATGACTGACTATGATCGCCAATCCACCGGTGTGTTGAGAGTATCAACGATTCTCGCCAATTCCTAATCAATTCCGGCGAACCGATAAGCTGAGTGTCAGAACTGCCCACAAAGAATCCATTATTGAAGACGTTGGCAACCGCGTCGATGTATACCAATGGCAGATCAGACGAACATATCTTGTTTCAAAGTAAAGCCGACTGCACTAGTGACAAAGAAAACCAAAGCAAAAACTCGACAAATCCTAAACCTCTGTGATGGTTAATATATGAAATAATATAATTGAGATAATAATCTAAAATGCAATTATACATGATTTGATTATAAGGAGGAGGGGTGATAGAAAGTAGACTGAATAACCATAACCATAACCATAACCAATCTAAGTTGTTACGTGGTGAACGCAACACTACAATTGACTGTCTTCGAACTTTTAGCCAAAGCCTACCTGCAGAAGTAATGCGAAAACGAGCACATAAGAAATAAACACGGTTGACAGCAGTGGCGGCGCCAGACATTTTTTAACCAGGGCATAACCGGGGCAATCATACAAGCAACCAGTGCAGGAGCGATTTATGCCCCACGTAAATTCTCGGCAGGGCAAAACTTCTGGCAGGGCAACGACCAGGGCAAAGGCTTTTTTACCAGGGCATTTTGCCAGCGGCTTGCCCTGGTGTAGTGCCGCCACTGGTTGACAGACCTAATTTTGGAACGGATTCTTAATCTCTCGAAGTGAAACACCAGATGAGAAGTCTAATAACTGTGATGGGTGTCACATCTCTCAATCACCAGATGGCGATTATCAAATGTTATTACCAAACTCCACGCAATGACTTTTACATATCATTGCTGATGGCAGGCGAGACAATGGTCGAGAGAGGTTAACGCGTCGGTGCCTTAGTGACGTGGGTTCGAAACCCGGGTCCATCGTGTGAAATTGACGTGGATCGCGTTGTCGAACTGTGCATTACCCTGGTGGGTAATCGTCTGTTGGTATCTTTTAGTAACTTTGATATGAGTGTCTCCTGAGTGCCGAACAACGGTGATGTTGAAGATAATGACGGATCAAATCAGATACTAATGTGGCCAGCACGGTACTGCATTTTCATCATCGTCATCATCATCGTCATCGTCATCATCATCGCTGTCGTCATCATTATCACCTTCATCATTATCATTATCATCATCATTATCATTATCCATACGGCCAACATCATCGTCATCGTCGTATTTATCATCATCGTCAGCATCATAGTCATCATCATCATCATCATCATCATCATCATCATCATCATCATCATCATCATCATCATCATCATCATCATCATCATCATCATCATCATCATCATCATCATCATCGTCGTCGTCGTCATCATCATCCCTACTGCCAACATCATCGTCATCGTCGTAGTCATCGTCATCGTCATCATCGTCATCACCACCACCATCATCATTGTCATGCCTATTACCAACATCATCGTCATCATCATCATTGCCATTGTCACCGTAGTGCTGATGACGGCGCAATACGACAACATATTATAAACCAAAACATTCACCATGTCCAATCACTATTCAATCAATAGCTTCTTATACGCAGAAACATAGCAGCCAAACAACGGAGTTGGTTCCCTTTGTATATAATAGCGCACACGTTTACATCACAACAGTGAAGATTCCACAGAGTGTATGTAAACCAATAGCATGTTGCCATATGTGATATTCTCAGCAGAGAGTATTGCAGTAGGACTATGCCTACAGTACAAAAACACTCATCAGCAATAACAACAGAATCCTACCTATTGTGCAAGGATGGAGAGGGAGAGCCTGTAGAAATTCAGCAGCAGTAGCAGCAGTGTTTTCTAACAGTCATGATAAATTCTTCGGCTGTGGAGGAAGAAATTCTTCCGCACGGACAGAAGTTGCGTCTTTGTTGCGAGTATCAGATTTCTGTCGAAGCCATCTCGGATTTCATACGAACCGAAGCAGACCGACAATTCCATGCCTCATCCAATCCTTTTCCTCCCTTTCCAATTCATTTCTTTCTGCTCCTCTTCCTTCTCCTCTTTCTCCACCGCTTCCTCCTTCGTCTCCAATCTTCTTTCTACTATTCCTCCTCCTCCTTATCGTTCCCAAATACTTTTCCTCCTTTTCTTTTCAATCTTTTCTTCTTCTTTTCCTCCTCCTTTTCCAATCCTTCTCTTCAAACCTCCTCCAGCTTTGTTCCTTTTCGCTTGCTCCTTCTTCTCCAATCCTCTTCCTCCTTTTCTCCTCCAACTCTCTTCCTCTTATTTAATAATAATAATAATAATAATAATAATAAAAATAATAATAATAATAATAATAATAATTTCCAACTGCTCCTCTTCCTTCTCCTCTTTCTCCTTCTCCACCGCCTCCTCCTCCTTCTCCAATCTTCTTTCTACTATCCCTCCTCCTCCTTATCGTTCCCAAATACTTTTCCTCCCTTTCTTCCTTCTTCTTAATCTTTTCTTCCTCTTCGTTTTCTTCCTCCTTCTCCAATCCTTCTCTTCAAATCCTCCTCCAACTCTGTACCTTTCTTGCCTACTCCTTCTCCTCCAATCCAATTTTTCTTCTTCTTCCTCCTCTGCCAATCAATCCTCTTCCTCCTTTCTCCGCCAACCCTCTTCCTCTTATTCAATAATAATAATAATAATAATAATAATAATAATAATAATAATAATGATAATAATAATAATAATGATGATAATAATAATAATAATAATAATAATAATAATAATAATAATAATAATCTTCGTTTATTTCAAACTGACACACCGCAGTATGATTACAATTCATAATATGAAAGGATGATCAAAAGTTATTACAGGAGTCGAATTTAACTGTGTGGCAGTCATGCAAGGCGCCAATCATGTCATACAGCTAATTTTACCAACGTCATCTGGCGATTGAAAGGCTGAGTCGACCTTTAGGTAGTGGGAAACGATCCCGCGTCCTTCTTCAATCCACCTCCTCCTCCTCGCTCTTCTCCACCTTCTCGTCCTCCTCCACCTCTTCCTCCTCCGCCTCCTCCTCCTCGTCCTTCCCCTCGCCCTCCTCCTCCTTCTCTTCTAATTCTTCTCGTTCTCTTTTCGTCTTGATTCTCATTTATCTTAAATGGCAGTCTCTTTGACGACTGGCAGCGCATGGCTCCATCTGGTGTCGAATAAAAGGAACGCGCCATCTGTCGTTTGTTGTTTTGTGATCGGTGAGCAAGAGGTGTATGCTGGAGAGGGGGGTCATTATTTGGGGAAGGTCGTTTAGTGAGGATGCGGGGAAGGGTGACCGAGTGAGCAAGTGACTGGGTGGGCGATTGTGTCGGTGTGAGATGTCTGTTGGTGTAGGTAGATGAGAGTAGTGAGAGTGTGTGTAAAGTGAGTTCGATTGTGTGAAATGTTAAACGAAATTTTTTGATTGGTTGATCTTGAGTGAGTGAGTGAGTGAGTGAGTGAGTGGTTGAATGAGTGAGTGAATGAATGAGTGTGCGAGTGAGTGTGTGAGCGAGTGAGTTAGTGAGTGAGTATGTAAGTGAGTGTGAATGAGTGAGGTGAGTTATTGAATGTGTGAGCGAGTGAGTTAGTGAGCTGGTGATTGAGCTAGTTAGCTAGTTAGTGACTGTCTGACTAATTGATTTATTGACCGAGTGACAGTATGATTGAGTGAATAAAAAATCATTAGAGATTTCAACCATTCAGGTGTCATTTGTGTTGGCGTAGACTGTGTCCGGACATTTAAGTATTATCTTTGAGAAAATAAAGTGATAGCAAGACGACTAAGAAAGTGGGTGAAAGGAAGAATGGAAATAACGCGTGAGTATATTGGAAGCACATATAAGCTAATATGAGCATACATGAGTATATATGAGTATTTAATATAGGCCTACCTATTCCGGATTCTCAATTTCATCCAATTGAAAGCAATCAGCTACATCTTAGGAAGTTAGGACTAATGGAGAAAAGAACGAATTGTAAAAGAAAAACCGGAGAAGCCAGGTTCTAAGATAATGTCTTTTCCAGTTCTGGATAGTCAGCCAAAGAAGCTCTTTAAAACAGTTCACGACGAGCACAATAAAGCCAGGAACACGACAATACATTGGCAATACTCTTGACGGTCGCATTCCATTCAGAGCCCACGCGAACCCCATTACGCTTTTGTCACTGCGTTAATATAATAGTTATTGACCTCCACGTATAGCCTACACATATATAACATTTTATATACGTGAGAATGCGAAATATAAATACACATAAATTGATTGACTGGCGGAGAAAGCGGTCGATAAATCGCTGGCTTAAGCAGAGCGGTTCTTCGCTCGATATGTCTTTTCAAAACGACTTCATATCCGTTCACGCGATTTCCCAGAGTTCCTGCCATGCAGCCGCTTTGAATGCTGGGGGAAATGGGGAGGGCAGAGGAGAGGAAACGGCGGAGGGGTGTGCGGGCTGTCTGGAAGAAGGGGAAGGGAGAGCGGAGGGAGAGACGGATTGTACTGAAATCTCGACGACGTTTCCATCGAATTCTAGACCGTCTGAATATTTCGCTCGTATTTCCGTTGGAGTTGAATGGCGCGTATTATCGGCGCCGTCTGCGTATAAGAAGTGTGCAGAAATGGACGATGCCGCTTATAAATAGGAGCAGCACTCGAAAACGCCGTCTGTGGGTCAGAAAAGAGTGCAGTTCAACACGACACGCAGCCCGGCTCGAATTTCGCACGCAGACAGAAGATACTTGTATACATGCAACTTCAATAGGAAGAAGACAAGCATAGGCCTATACATGCATATATATACACACAGACATAGTCTACTTATATAAATGTACGCATTATTATATAAAAAATTAGATAATATGGATGCATGCAACAAAAGGATATGTTATGTAGGCCTATATGTAATAGTATATAACATAGACTATGACATAACTATAATATATGTATTACTCACACACTCCCTCACTCAATATTATAGTATTTAATGTATAGTTGTGTATATTATACTATAGAAATTAAAGACTATAGACACACTGTTGTGTATGTATAATAGTGTGTCTTTCCTGTCGGAGGTACATGATATATCTGCTGACTACTGACTCAGTTTGTTTTATTAAAAAGCAACGAAATAATGTCCTTTTCGTTGAGTAGCCTATAGTATACGGTCCAACTAGTTTCCACCTCAGTTTGTGATTATTAGCCACTGCACCATGCATCACTATAAGAAACGTCAAGCTGGTATAGCTGCCATGGTGGCAATTGAAAACACTGCTATCACCTAAATACTATAAGCACGTTCTTAATTTACTAGATTTGTGCACAAGCACAAAGTGGGACAGAAGAACGTCCTGGATGGCCTCTATAGACGTCCACAGACTATAGCATGTTACAGAATGTATACCGGTTGCTCATATACATATACATTAATGTCTTCAACATTGCACATCTTCATCAGATGACCACACGATGAACTTGGATATCTGATGGTTATCTGTCCTTATAATATATCCATCGGCAATTCACGAGATAACCACGAGACAACCATCGACATTTGAGTAACGCATGGCCAACCCCCGCTCTATCGTCATTTGCGCTAATGCGAACCTTGGAGACAGTCACGAAGGGGTGAGGAAGCAGGGAGGCTGGACGGATGGACATGATGCTGGATGCCTCCATCAATCCATCGACCGCTTCACCAACAGCAGCAGCAGCAACCGAAGCATCTCTCGCGGCCATTATCTGTGTACGTATTCCATCGAGTTCTTTAAGATAATTCTCGTGTTACATGGAGTCTGGAGTTCGACGATGTATAGCACGAATCAATTCAGTGAATGTCACGGCATTTCGTCATCTATGACTGTCCTCAAGACCATCGTAAACACATGTACAGTTGTATATATAGGCCTATACATATACATTTTCATATACACATACATATGCATGTACAAATACATATGCAATTATGTATGCATTTTACAAGTATGTATACATATGCAAGTATGTATACATATGCAAGTATGTATACATGTACATTCATGTATACATATACATATACAATTAGGCATATATGTATATGTACATGCATATGTTACTGTATGACCGAGGTTGGGCTGGGAGCGCTCCTGAGTAGACTGTCTTGAAGGGGCGCTATATAAAACTGCTGTAATAATCATATATAAAAATATATATACATGTACATATGCAGGTGCATATACATGTATATATTACATACATAGATAATATACATATGCATATACATACATATAAAGGGTAGTTTATATGATGCACAATAATTCGTTCATCTCTTATTTCCTCGGGGTTGTCACGCTGAGGAGAGCGCCTACTGTAAGAGGCGCTATATAAATTCTCAGATACGATACGAAACGGCTTTATTACAGATGTGTAACCACATGCATATAAAAGTCATATATATACATATATTACATTTGCAGACAGAAGTGTACATATATTTATATATATATACTGTATATTTATTTATATATGAGCCATAATTATATATATGTAGGGTTTCCACGAATGTGCGTATAGTTCTTCATCAGAGGAAGACAGATTAAGTGAACAGCTGGGTATATATGCGGCAGATCTGCCTCTACAAATATCTGCTATAAAAACTGCACCTTTTGAACGACATAAAGAAACTAGGCATATATGTTTAGGTAACAGATCTATTCTCAGTGCGCCTCTGATATATTTATCTATCACATCAACCATACACAGGACATGTTGTGCGGTGCTTTTGAAGAGCAGAAAGTATACAATGACTGTTCTTATGCATAAGTCGATGAGTTTCGATTGCACGACAGTCGACAGAGTCTATAGTGTTCAAGTTTCAAAAGAATTGTAGCTGTGATTATCAGTCCGTGGGACCTATTTATATATAGCGCGGAGAAACAAACTCGTCCAGCCAATATTAACGACAATTTATATGGCGCCGTAACACGGCCATACCGCTACAAGGGCTCAGCAGTCTAACCCCTAGCCAAATAAGAGAAGAAAAAGAGCAGTCCCTTAAGCCAGCCCTAGGTATTAGGTGTTAGCTACTTCATTTTTCTCTGCTTCGGCATGTAAGGCCGGGTGGTCAGTCCTCTCCTTCGACGCCTGGTCTTCTCACTGACTGTGTATACGGTGATTACGGTCTTTGTATTTATTCTAATTGAGTTGGCTATAAGGAGCACAAATGGAGCACAAATATAGAAAAAGATTTCTTTCATGTAAGGGATTTGTCCCTCGAAATTCTGCTTGATTGGACAGCTCAGCAGTCAAATTCCAAGACTACCACGCGCTATTCGTCTAACCTCTAGACTAAGCCTTAGACTCTGAGTCATAGACTACCGGACACTCTTTCTCTAGCCCCTAGACTAGCCCCTATAGACTCTTACCTCTGGACTACCATGCACCCTTTGTCTAACCTCTAGACTAACGAATAGAATCTAACCCCTAGACTACCGCACTTTCTCTAACCCTTAGACTAACCCATGGACTATATGACCCACCGCGCACCCTTCGTCAAACCCCTAGACTATGGCGTACCCTTTGTCCACCCGAAGCAGTTTCGAAACATTCAGCTCGTATTGAGACATTCCTTTTCACACACCTCAGATAGCCACACCTCAGCGCTTGTCTTTAATTAAAATGTTTAAAGATACGGCTAATGATGATGATGATGATGATGATGATGATGATGATGATGATGATGATGATGATGATGATGATGATGATGATGATGATGATGATGATGATGATGATGATGATGATGATGATGATGATGATGATGATGATGATGATGATGATGATGATGATGATGATGATGATGATGATGATGATGATGATGATGATGATGATGATGATGATGATGATGATGATGATGATGATGATGATGATGATGATGATGATGATGATGATGATGATGATGATGATGATGATGATGATGATGATGATGATGATGATGATGATACAATGATGATGAGAAGATCATTGTGATCCTTATGTCTGAAAACGATAACAGTGATATCGTTGATTATATTGATGATGGTAATGATAAAAAGATATTGATGCTGCTGCTGATAATATTGTTGGTGACATTGATAATGAAATTGATAGGGATGTCGATGATTATGCTGATGATGATAACGCTAATAATATTGATGGTGAAATTGATGATGATAATGATGATGATATTGATGATGATATTGATGATGATATTGATGATGATATTGATGCCGATGCTGAATATGATGACGATGACTACGACGACTAAAGGAAGAACAATAAGAATTTATTGTCAATAAGAATTTATTGTCAATAAGAATTTATTATCAATAAGAAATTATTGTCAATAAGAATTTATTGTTGAGGCGAGACAAACTGTACTCCAGATTATTGTAAACAAAGGACCTGAGAGACGCCATATTGATGCTCGGACATAATCATGCTTACATATAATTATATACAGGGTGGCTCAAAATAAAATGTCCCACCGGATAAAATGCAATTTCTCAGCACCCAATGGAGATTTTTATACAAAACTTTCACCATTTACAGAGGAATGATTTTCCAACAATCCATGAACATTTTACTAAATAATTTCCATAACTTCAAAAGTTACAGCTGTTTTAATATTAAATTCAATTTTTTCAAATTTCCGCAGATGAACGGTCCAATAATGGTTATTTCTTTAAGATTTTTTCACAGAGAAATTGTTTTGTAACACCCAAATAATCATGACGTCATATGACTTCATTACAAGTTGTAAAGAAAGAATTTATGAAGCAAACAGTTAATAATTGCAGATATTTTAAAATAATATTAAGCGCTCAATTTGTTAATCTTTTATTGACGGTGCGCCTGCTCACACGGCAAGGTTGGCTCAAGGCTTCATTGCCAACAACTGCAGTGAATTCATTGGGAAAGATGAATGGCCACCAAACTCTCCAGACCTTAGCCCTCTTGATTATCACGTCTGGGGAGCTATGCTTGAACGTTACAAGACATTTCATCCGAAGCCGAAGAACATTGACGAGCTGAAAAAGTCTTGCAGCTAATATGGAATCAGCTGCCGCAGGACTCAATCAACAAGGCCATACTGAGCTTCACAAAAAGACTTCGAGCTTGTGTGAGAGCTAGGGGTGGACACTTCGAACATGCCTTGAGATAAACAGCTCAACAGATTCTGATTTCGTAATGAAAGACGATTTTATTTGACATCACCTCGTATACTCTATAGAAAATAGCAACCCATGACATTCAATCATTCGATAGAAATCAAAACTTTTAATTTCTTAAATTCTCAATGCCTGTACCTCGTTGCAGTATGACAACTTGTTTCTTCAATAAACGAAAAAAATATATATATATTGAAAATTGTAAATAACTGTCAATTTTTCTTCGGAAATGTGAAAAAATAAAATTGAATATTAAAACAGCTGTAACTTTTGAAGTTATGGAAATTATTTAGTAAAATTTTCCTGGATTGTTGAAAAATCATTCCTCTGTAAATGGTGAAAGTTTGGTATAAAAATCTCAATTGGTTGCGGAGAAATTGCATTTTATCCGGTGGGACATTTTATTTTGAGCCACCCTGTATATACATAATAATGTTCATAACCTATTATATGTATTTGTATGTATGTATATACAGTCTCTGAGGTTACGAACGCATACACGGACGTACGACATTATCGATCGATCGATGTATCAATGGATCGATAAATCGACGATTCGATAGAAGGGTTTTCTTAGTTCGTTTGCGTTCTAAAACTGTGTCGTTTAAGTTATATATATTGTTGTTGAACTTCTGATCATTTGAAAATGCCTGATTTCGACTCCACGGCGTTTTTATCAGTTTTCCCGCGCTCCGTTCAACTCCAAAGAGAATGTTCAAGACACGACCGCGATTTTGTAAGCTTCTTGAAGGCGCTATACAAATATGCCAACATACATACATACATACATACATACATACATACATACATACATACATACATACATGCATACATGCAAACAAACAAACATACATACATGCAAGCAAACAAGCCTGCTGACATGCATACAGTTTTGAATAGACTTTCATATATGAATCATGACTTGAATGCTGTTTGGTCTAAGACACAGAAACCCTATTTCATCGTGCCCTGCAACGAGCCACTACCACAACTGTGAGTCCAACGGGTAATTGACGCAACGGGATTCGAACTACGGGTGCAGAGGTTAAAGGGCGACCCGTCACCACACATCCACCACACAGCCAAATCGACAGTGCGCAAAATGGACTGAGCAGCCAAGCGAATCGCTTTCCCGGCCATCACTCACTCGGCCTTCTATCGGTTTAACGGACAGTCAGCTAATGAAATTGATGCATTTCGTGGGTCGACCGTCTGCCAAGATATGACGTAAGGTTGACGCTATTTTAGCTTAACGCTATGATGACGTGACGCCATGTTGTCTTGACGCCAACGCGGTGGGAGGTCATGACGACTTTACGCTATGTCAGTTTTATGAGACGTTGGTTTGGGGGCTGTGAACATTCGGTGCTATGTCATTTTCTAGATTGGATTAACTGAGAAAGGTTAAGAGGATTCGAGCGTCCGTCAAGTCATTCATAATCCTGACAAAAACTTAGCCAATAGCTGTTTGCCTATGAAACAACCTTCACCTTTGGTAATGAACACTTTATTACACCACAGAGGCAGAACAACAACTAAACGATACAAAAATGAAAAAAAGAAAAGAAACATAGAGCATTAATTATAGTCCACAGAGCATCAATTATAGACCACAAAAGCTCAGCTCTGTGTACACAAGTCATCAGACTTAGTATACAATTGTGTAATTGTATCATGTTTCTTCAGGAATACCAAGGCAAGGCAATCATCATTATGGAAATTGTCTATTAGGAATGTCCAAAACAGATTATAAAGGGCAACATTTTCAGCGTATATCAAATGGAAATACAGTTTACAACGGCGTAATTTCGCCAGGAAAGTGAAATTCAACCTATACCCATTCCATTAAGGTAATGTCAAGTCACATTAATTTTGCTACTGACGACGCTTTGGAATTAGTAAAGTACAACTGTAAGGTTAGGTTTCAAGTGCGTAATATGAAACACATATAATTCTTCACTCTCAGTCTCTGTCTCTGTCTCTGTATGTCTGTCTCTGTCTGTCTCTCTCTTTCTTTCTCTCTTTTTCTCTATCTGCAGTCCTTCCATTTCTACTTTCCCTTCCTTGTCTATTCCTTCACCGCTTTTTCTTTCCATCATTCTCTCTTCTCATTTCTCCACTGCCCAGAAGTTTTGAATTACGAATTTTCCCACAGTACTTAAAATATCAGTTCTCATTCCGCAGATGCATCGTTATTCCACCAGGTCATAAAACTGCCTTTCTCCGACTATTCCAAAAACTGGAATAGATATCTTTCGGTGGTTGAACCAATTTTTCCAACCCTTATCTGCATCTGTTCATTCTTTTATGTCATTTCGGCCGTAATTTAAGTCTTATGAATTTCAATCGATTTACCCATAATACGCTTCCTTTCTGTTTGATTGGGTATTTAACTGACTGCCGTTTGATTTTGATGCGTATGGGGTCATACCTTGCGCATTAGATACATGACATAGAATAATAATAATAATAATAATAATAATAATAATAATAATAATAATAATAATAATAATAATAATAATAATGCTACTGCATCCTTGTCTATTGTAGCTTTCAGTATTGATGCTGATTCATGGAGAGAATAAATATTGTTATAATAATAATAATAATAATAATAATAATAATAATAATAATAATAATAATAATAATAATAATAATAATAATAATAATAATAATAATAATAATAATAATAATAATAATAATTATAATAGCAACTAGCAACAACAACAACAACAACAACAACAACAACAACAGCAGCAATGCTAATAATAATAATAATAATAATAATAATAATAACAAGTCAATCATAATAATACTAATAATAATAATAACAACAACAATAATAATAAAGGTCTTGCTATTGCTTAATAGTAATCATTTTCCGCCACTCATTCCGTTCTTAATCGTCTTTTCATTCCATCTCATTTCCACTCCAAACATCGTCGTCCCAATTTTCCACTAATCGTAATCTTTGCACTCCATCTCCTACTCCTGTTTGTTCCTTGTCTTCCTCTTGACGATTCCCTTCCTCCCATTCCAATCCCATACCCCGCCTCCCATTTCTTCCTTCCCTGTTTTTTCCTCGTCGCCAGGCGGGTCTGTTTTCACGCATCGTTGGTAAGCTGTCCGCTGACTGCCATTACAGGGCAAATCGTTTGATTGTATGGCCGCGAGGAGGCGCGGAGCATCGTCGGCGAGATTAAAGTAGCGCCGCACCATTAAAACTAATGAATAGAATCTCCCCCGTGCACGACCGCAAATCGATGAGATTATTTTCTTGCGGATTCTGTAAAGCGCATCGGGTGAGGAAATATTCTACGATGACTGGCTGAATGGATGAATATAGGAATAGGGGCCTATGTGAATGAATGAATGATACACAAATGTATAAATGTATTAATCAATCAAGCAAGCAATCAGTCAGCCATTCAGTAAATCGATCAATCAGTCAGCCAATAAGTTAATCGGTCAGCGAGATAGCCGAACAACCAACCAGCCAATAAACCAACCAACCAAAAAACAAACGAACCAACAAACCAACCAACTAATCAACCAACAAACAAACGAACCAACAAACCAACCAGCCAATAAACCAACCAACCAAAAAACAAACGAACCAACAAACCAACCAACTAATCAACCAACAAACAAACGAACCAACAAACCAACCAGCCAATAAACCAACCAACCAAAAAACAAACGAACCAACAAACCAACCAACTAATCAACCAAAAAACAAACGAACCAACAAACCAACCAACTAATCAACCAACAAACAAACGAACCAACCATCCAACCAGCCAATTAGCCAGCCAGCCCAACAGGAATCCAACCATCTAACCAACTAACCAACCAACAAACAAACGAACCCAAAAAAACAGCCAACAAACAAACAAACAAACGAACTAACAAACCTATTAACGAACCAACCAACAAACAAACTAACCAACCAACTAACAAACGAACCAACAAACCAACCAACAAACAAACGAACCAACAAACCAACAAACCAACAAACAAACGAACTAACAAACCAACCAACTAACCGACAAACAAACAAACAAACCAACTAACCAGTCAACTAGCTAACCAGCCAACTAGCTAACCAGCCAGCCAGACAAACAACCAGTCAAACAACCAACCAACAAACAAACTAACTAACCAACCATCCAGCCAAAAACAAACCAACTAACCAGCCAGCCAGGAAAACAACCAGTCAACCAACCAACCAACAAACAAATAAACAAACTAACAAACCAACAAATCAACCAACCAACTAACCAGCCTGCCAGCCAAACAACCAGTCAACCAACCAACCAACTAACCAACCATTCAACCAGCCAATTAGCCAGCCCAACAGGAATCCAACCATCTAACCAACTACCCAACCAACCATTAATCCAGCCAGCAAACAGACCATTAAAATGGGCCAACCATCCCAACAAACAGCCAATCAGCCATCCATCCATCAAACGAAACACAAAACAAAGAAGTCTCCAGCCTAACCAAAATTAACAACAAGCCAATCATTTAGTCACTCATTCAACCATCAAAAACTACAAAGTATTCTACGAAAAAATCAGTGAGTTGTTCGACCAATCAATGATGCACGAAAAATCAATCAACTGAAAGAAGAATGAAAACCATGACTATAGTATTGTGAGTCTAGTCTATAAGTGACGTAGTTCTGCACAAGCTCCAGATTCTGTTTGCTCGGGGTAAACAGCCTCGCAACAGATCTCCGTCCGAGCAACTGATTGAAAGCGCCCCTCCCTTCTGAAGGGTGACAACGGAAGGAGCAGCGTCAGCTGTGCCAATGCACAGTCGCCTCCATCTCCCTCTGTCTGTGTCTTCCTGCATCTCTCTCTATTACTGTCTGTCCTGTTGCCTTGTCCATCTCATTCACTCTTATTTCCTCTCTTTTCCTCATCATCATATCCCCTCTATATATATATATATATATATATATATATATATATATATATATATATCTCTTCCCCCTCTCTCTCCCAATCTCGCTTTTTCTATCTATCTATCTATCTATCTGTATGTCTGTCTGTCTGTCCGTCCGTCCGTCCGTCCGTCCGTCCGTCCGTCCGTCCGTCTATCTATCTATCTATCTATCTATCTATCTATCTATCTATCTATCTATCTATCTATCTATCTATCTATCTATCTATCTATCTATCTATCTATCTATCTATCTATCTATCTATCTATCTATCTATCTATCTATCTATCTATCTATCTATCTATCTATCTATCTATCTATCATCTATCTATCTATCTGTGTTTGTCATTCTCCTTGAATAGAACGCTATAGGATTAAAGTCGGTCTGTTACAGTAGGGATGATGCCTTTCACCCTCAAACATTGGTTCAGATTTCGATGCGTGGTGGGAAAAGCAACTCTCTTTCCATTGATTTCTCCAGCAGGAAAGAGTTGCCAGGATTGCACGAAATACTGGAATCCCAGGCGTAAGCTTAGATGGCGTATTCTGCGCAGGAGAACAATACACTAGATCTGTACTCGATGTCAAAAGTCTAAGCTCAATGCTGATAATTATTATAAGCCCCGAATTTTTGCTTCTCAATTCTGCGCCCCTCATAGCCGTGCGCCGTGAAAATTATCTCCGTCTGCACCGTCCCTGCTACTGCACCGTTTTACCACGAATCTTCTCCCACCTGGTGCTATTGTCTCTTTCATTTTGTGGTCACAGGTTCACAGAGCATGCGCATGGCACCTCGGCGCTACAACGGAGGCAGTGAGCGTTCCAGCGCAGACGCCGTCAATTCCCCGCCGAAGTGTGCGCATGCGTTGACACGGCAGCAGCGCTTTCAAGTCAGCGCTTTCGCTTTTTCGCTCAGATCCGGTCAGCGATGGAAAGCGTTGGTCGAATGTTCTTGTTTGTGTTCGTTCTCGTGGATTTAACTTCCGGTGCGATGAGTGCCGAAATGGAAGCAGGTACAACAGGAGGAACAGGTAAGTGAGGGAGTGAATTAGTGAACGCGCGGAGACGAATAATGCAAGGTGTGGATATTACCGGATGATGCAGTTGTCGGCTTGTCATTTAACTGGTGCGGTGTTTACTTGTTTACTGTAAATGCAGATTACACGTTTTTGTATAGCGACCGTATGGCCTCTATCCTGCTCATTTTTCAATGAATTGATTGAGTGAGAGCCTTCATCACCGCTGCCTGTTTGGATGGGCGCCACGCCATTTAAGGTCCCCGTGTACGGACCGTGCTAGTCCGAGATTTAAATCTATTAAATAAGCCACCTTCGGGAGCGAATTGCGATCCGCACGGTCTCTTACACAGAGAAGTATGGGAAGCAGTCTATGCTCTCTAACCAATGTAGATAACTGGGCTTGTGCAGTTCTTCTGATGCTGTGGTTCTTTATGTGTTCAACACACGAACAGTGTTCACTGTTCAGCCCTCCTGCATCTTTTGGTCACTGACCCTAAGCTTTGGAAATTCGGACTCAATTCAATTCTTTCTGTTCATTCTTTTCTGTGTCATTCAGGACTAAACTGAAGGTTCATTCTTTCCAGCCTGGCTTCTGATTTCCCTGATCGAATTTGTTGTGACCGGCTCATGACTTCTTCAATTGATTATACGAATATTTTTAACGATACCTTGTGGCTACCAGAACCATTGACGTCGACCTCACTTGAAAGAAGCAGTACACTATAATTAGGGTAGCATTCAGAGTACGAGTTGGAAAGTATATACAATCAGGTAAAATTTGGAAAATATATATAATAAGGTAAACAATAATAAAGGTGTCGAAGCAGAGTTTTTTATTTGACGCTAATTGCGGTTAACGACACCTTGTGGCTAAAAGTGCCGTCGACCTAATGGAACCATCGTTCGTAGTAAAACGCAATTATAGTAGGCTAGTAGTTTCAGTTTAACGACACTGTGTGATAACAAAGAACACTTTGTCTAGTGTTTACCTTGCTACACCTAGATGGATTGGGTTCAAGTCCTCGCCATGAAAGAATGCTATTTCTGTCATCTAGATATATCTAAATGACATATAGATATAGATATATATCTCTGTCTGTCTGTCTGGGATTTGTCTGTCTGTCTGTTTCAATGTTTCTGTTCTGCCATAAATTCGGCTGTCAATGAATGCATGGACCGTTTGCTGTTGGTAGGAAGAACAGACCCCAGTTACGTACACCGAGTCTAAGAAAATGAAGTCGCTAACACTTCAAACCTATGGCTGTCTCTGCTGCTTCATTGTCTACTCTTCTTCTCCTACGCTCGTTCTCCTCTTCTTATCCCCTACTTCTGCATTCTTGTTCTTCTTTCATCATTATCATTATCACTATATGGGGGCCCGATAGCGCATTGGATAACACATTGGCATAGAGAGCGAGAGGTACCGAGTTCGAGTCCCGTAGGGCGGACATGCCTTGTAGGCTGCTATTAGCGCCATGTTTCAATTGCATAATTGTACACTGTAACCGGTTGCGGTTTGTCAACCGGATTGTTTCAATAAACGAACATATTATTATTACTATCACTATCTCCATCACTATCACTATCGTTATTGTTAACATTGTCATTATCACTATCATATCATTATCATTATCATATATTATTATTATTATTATTATTATTATTATTATTATTATTATTATTATTATTATTATTATTATTATTATTATTATTATTATTATTTATTATTATTATTATTATTATTATTATTATTATTATTATTATTATTATTATTATTATTATTATTATTATTATTATTATTATCTGATGGAGAGGATAGGGATACCGAAACAGGGACATGAAGAGAGATACGGAGCGACGAGAGAGCGAATCTGAGCAAAATCAGATGAAGATCGATTGGAAGGAATCGATCGAGAGGCAGAGAGAGTGGGAGGAGAAGAGGAACAGCGGAAATTGAGAGCATGATGGAGAGAGAAAGAGTGAGATGGAAAGAGGGATAAAGAGAGGAACAGTTAGCTATGGCATGGCAGAAAATAGGCCTATATCTTTGACGAACTGTTAGATATGGATTGATATCAAATATTATTAGAAGTGTTAGGACTGCAGATATTAGATATTCAAACTATTAGAATTGCAGAACTATTAGATATGGATTGATATTAAATACTAGAACTATTAGGACTCCATATATTAGATATTCAAACTATTAGAATTGCAGAACTATAGATATGAAGTGATATCAAATTATTGGAACTGCAGATATTGGATATTAAAACTATTAGAATTGCAGAACTATTAGATATGAAGTGATATCAAATTATTGGAACTGCAGATATTGGATATTCGAAATAACTGAACTGCAGAACTTTTAGAATGGGCTGATATTAAATATTAGAACTCCTTGAACTGCATAAATTAGATATTCGAACAATTACAACTGCATAACTATTAGATATGGATCGATAATAGATATTAGATATGGAGATGTGGCATATCAGAAGAAACATTTAGCGGAACTAGCATGCAAACGCAGCAGAGAGAGAGTTGTCTAAATTAAGGTTACTGTGCAAATGGTTCAGTTTGGTAACCGTTAGAACTTAATTGGCGAGGTGTTCACTGGCGAGCGAGACTCTCATTTGGCATTCTTGAGGCGCAGTGCTCTGATCGACATTTCAAGAGCTCTCCGCCGACCCCTTCATTCACCTGTCGTCGCTGATTAATTAAGGGCAACACGCTCATCTACCTTCTCAAAACACACTGACGAATTGGTAACCATGGCAGCAACGACAGCGATGATGAGTGCAACGAGGAACGCATGCACGCATTCACGCATCCATCAATCCATCCATCCATCCATCCATCCATCCATCCATCCGTCCATCCATCCATCCATCCATCCATCCATCCATCATCCATCCATCCATCCATCATCCATCCATCCATCCATCATCCATCCATCCATCCATCATCCATCCATCCATCCATCCATCCATCCATCCATCCATCCATCCATCAATCAATCAATCCATCCATCCGTCCGTACATCCGTCCGTCCGTCCATTTATCCATCCATCCATATATTCCATCCATCCATATATTCCATCCAATCATCTATCCATCTATCTATCCATCCATCCATCTATCCATCCATCTATCCATCCATCTATCTATCCTATCTATCTATCCATCTATCTATCTATCTATCTATCTATCTATCCATCTATCTATCTATCCATCTATCCATCCATCCATCTATCTATCCATCCATCCATCCATCCATCCATCCATCCATCCATCCATCCATCCATCCATCCATCCATCCATCCATCCATCCATACATACATACATACATCCACCCACCCACCACCCACCCACCCGTCCGTCCGTCCGTCCGTCCGTCCGTCCGTCCGTCCATCCATCCATCCATCCATCCATGCGTCCGTCCGTCCGTCCGTCCGTCCGTCCGTCCGTCCGTCCGTCCGTCCGTCCATCCATCCATCCATCCATCCATATATTCCATCTGTCCATCGTTCCATCCATCAATCCATTCCGTTCTATTGTGCTAAATAAAAACGATGCCAGATAAAGCTGGAGAATGAGTCAGGGAAGGTTGGAGAGCTGATGGAGCGGGCGCCTATTCCTGGAGAGAAAGGAGGAGTGACCAATCTCAAATGGTTTCCTGCCAGACTGCACCGTCCTCTTAGAAAGCAAAGGTTAGAGAAATCGATTCCACGTAATCAGATTGCCCTGTCAGCGATTAGAGTTCGGATCCGATCAGATGGCGGGTTGCTGCGGCAGGAAACAGGCAGCTCATCTCTCTTGGGGATGCTTTGAGCGTAATGTAAAGTGACGAATGCGATATAGACCAGTCAGATGTAATGTATTGAAAATTCTCGAAGAATCTCAACACAGTAGCAAACAAATTATAGCTCGTGTATAATAAGCTCCGATTTGCTCGTTCCTTGCTTCGAAATGCAAGTCAGATGTCAGTAGTCTTCTATTATATTATTGTCTATATTGTCTTGTTATACCGTCTCTTTCCGCCCTCTCAGGTCTGCGGATTGACTCGATCTAGTTCATCGGACAAGGACTGCCAAGGCCCAACATCGTGACTTCGCCATCGTGGGCCCTTCTATGGGGGATTACCTCCCCCTCAATCCGTAGTAAGATTTTAGTCGGGGTTCCACCCTCATCCCTTCGTTGCTTGAAGACATTCTTTCTTCCTCGGGGCTGTCACGCTAGTACTATAAGAGCCGCTTTATAAATTCTCAGATACGATATTGTGTTGCTTTCTGGTCTATTGTTTTGTATTGAATTTCATTGTATTATTTAGCATTACATTGTTTCTTATCGCGACAGACTGAATTACGTCATATTGTTTTGTATCACAGTGTATCGTATTGCTTCATATTGCGCTGTGTTTTGCTGTATTTTATTGCACTGTTTTTATTTGTGTTGCGTGGATTTATGTAAGGAAATGACGCTCATTAAAAGTCTTGCAATATTAGCAAAATTCTTGAAAGAGTAAAGTCGTGCTAGCGCAGATGTCAGGTGACTTTCCAGACTAATGCCGTAAATCATATGACTATAATAATGGCAACGTAGCATTGTTAGGCGCCAAGTCATGAAAACTCCTCATCAACTGGACAACCGTGACAATACGACCACAACAATACAACCGTGACAACACAACCGCGAAAGTACAGCCGTGACAATACGACCGCCATTAAAGAGAATTGATTGCGATCGTGAATGAGACGACTGCCGCAGAGCAATCAACAACAAATTAGCAGATAGTAATTAGAAAACCTTTGAGTCTCTGGAACGTGTTCGCTGTCATAGTTCAGTTCTTCGAGCGTGCAAAGAGATGATTTGCAGTCGAGCGCGTGATTGGCAGGTGAATGAAATGCGGGAATCGAACTGAGCGTGGAATCAATGTTCCACTGTTTAATTGTCGCATTGAATCGTTGACTTATTGGCGTTCCATCGATCGAGGCGTTGTGTGTTAGGACGCTGGCCAATAAGAATCTCAGCGGGAGAAATCAATGGACAGGTAAAACGTGACCGATTATGGTCGCTAAAGTTATATACATACAGATGGTTACGGTCCGTGATTTCTGTGAGTATTCGGTGAATCCATATTTTCACAGGTGAACTGGAGCGTGTTATTTGGAGCAGGTCGTTGCCCGGAGAATAATTAGTATTGATGAAAGGTTGTAGTAATCAAACGAACCCCGTCTTCTCTTATTCTATTCCATTGTTGAAACTCTGCTGATCAATATGATCGGAGCCAAACTTGGGGAAAGGATTCATATGAGTGCCTATGAATTAATCGATATAGGGCCTACGTCTCCTGGATTTTTAACCCTTGACATATCGCTTTACATTGTATTACTAAGGAATAGCGTGCCTCGATAAGTATGTCGAAAATCACTGCAAAATAAGCTAATGTTCCACTTATTTGAAGCCTAGCTGTTATAGGATGTTTTAAGGGGCGTTTTGTATCTAGATAAGTATTTATTTTCCAGCCATGTTGATATTAAAGTTGTACTATACTGGACTAGACTGCATTGCATTTATTGCATGGTACTGTATTGCATCATATCATATTGCACTGCATTACTTTACATTACAAATTGGCGCGATAAAAGCTCTGAGATTAGATCCGTGAGCTCATGGCGTTCCTGCGAAGGTACTCACGGTATTAAAAAATCAGCCGACACAGTATTGCATAACGCAACAGGAATTGAAACTTCGCGGAAAGCCGTGGGTGGTTTTACCATTTGACCAATGAGTCGGTTCAATCCATTTACCAGGCAGGACTGAGAGGTCATTTGGGTCTTCGTGGAATTATAAAGACGCAACTGCCTGCAAATGAATTCGAGGCATCGAGGTGATCTACTGTAATTGAATACCGGAGCAGGAATCTTGAATAGTAGGAGCAAGAAAGAGGACGGAGACGATTAGGAGAAAGAGGGGAAAAGGAAGCGGAGAAAGGTGAAGAGTGGAAAGAAGGAGGAAGAAATGGAAGAAGGACGATGAGAGGGAAGGAAGGAAAGGAAGTGGAGAAAGGTGAAGAGTGGAAGGAAGGAGAACGAAAGGGAAGGAGGACAATGAGAGGGAAGGAGGGAAAGGAAATGGAGGAGGATGACGAGAGGTTAATGTAGAAAGCTGGTGAGGGCGAAGAGAGGAAACATGGAAAAAGGAGGAGCGTTTAGAGGTGGAAAGATGTGAAACAGAGGAAAATATTGAAAACGGAGGAGAATAAAGAGATGGGAAACGGACGAAAACATGGAAAACGGAGGGAGGTTTTGAAGAGAAGAAAATTCAGGAAAGTGGAGGATGCTGAGCAGAGGAAAATAGGAGAAGGAAGTGGAGGAGGATGAAATGATTAAAGGAGAGAAAAGTGGGAGAGATTGAAGAGAGGAAATTATTGGAAAATGGAGGAGGCATAGGAAGAAAGCACAGGGAAGTGGAGGAGGGCTAAGAGTGAAACGGACAAGAGGCAGAAGAAAGTGGAGTTTGCGAAGATGGAGGCATAGATCGAGGTAGAAGCGAATGTACGTAATCCGCATTTCATAGTCGACGGCCGTAGATTGCTTTTTGCCTAATCGAATTTCAATTGGAGGAATGAGATTACGTGCGAATACACTATTGCTCGTATTGTGGTCCACAGGCATTATATTGTCTGATATTTGAGCACTGGTTTACACAGAATGACACATTTGTCTGATAAATGTTTATGTCAACTTTCTGGTTTTTGTATTTAGGATGCAATGGTTGAACTGTTGAATAATCTTCTTTATTTGTTTTTAGTCACAGTAACTCTTATTATACGTCGATGAAAATCTTACTGGAGACTTGTGTAGCTGAATCCCATGCCTTGCTAAGTGTCTGGTTGTAGAAATTGTGATTATCCTAATGAGTAGAACCAAATTTGGAGCGACCCTCGATTGATTTTAATCGTAATTGTAATTGAAATCAATACTGCGCCACTTCAAGAAAGCACTGAGATCTCGTGCACGTCAACATTGGCATGCAAATAAGTCAACCATTCAGTGCTCCAGGGAAACAATTACAATTGCAATTATAATTACAGTGCAGCAAGAAAAACAATCGATTCGTCGATACGATATTAGAATTTGTTTAGATTAAATCATATCAGGTCAGGTTGGATAAGATTGGATTAAGTCTTAGATTAAACTCTGGTTATGGAGACAGTGGTTCTACCTAAAGGATTGTTTTACTATTTAAGTGGCTATGCCTGAAGAATGGTTTTACTACCTGAGACAGTGCTGCTTCACTGATATGCCATCACCCGCCTTCCAAGCTTTCTCGTCCTCAACGGACGAAACCCGCCTTAGCAGCTGCTCTGCCTCATCTCTCTCTGGTCTCTCTGACAACCGGACTCGGAACTTCCCTTGCCCATCTCTGGACAACCCAACTGACTTGACGCAGCGTTAGCTTTAGAGTATTGCTTTAGAAATTCAGAGTTTACGAATACGATTATAGAAGGAATGTTTTCACGAGGCAGGCTGTAGTCAGCAGTTGATAGACATTGCTCTTTCGAGTGGTTCTAAGTGATTGAGATTTGGTGGTTTTTCTGTTTAACGACTATAGCCGTGTGGTAACAAAGACCATTAGCGTCGCCCTCCTCCTTAATCCAGGCTTGGGACTGGCACTGTCAGAAAGCGAACAGTGGCGGAGTTTTCTAAGTGATTGAGAGGACGAGGTAATTGCCATTTAATAGCATTCCATCGGCTTAACTCACACTATCTCGGCCAATTAACTAATTGGTTAACGGACGAATGAGACGAAAGGCCGCTGGACAATTCCCTCCGTTGTAGGCTATGCTCCTGATCCTCTTCAAGACCCGACATTAGTCAATGGAGGATAATTTGTCGCTCATGATTATTTGATTACGTCCATGCACTTGGAAAATATGTCTTGTCATTATACGCAGATGTATGTACGTTCACGCGCATATCTACACATATCTGTATGAATATCCAGGGGAGTGCGATAGATGGTCTAGTGGTTAGCGTGATAGGCTGCCAGCCGAGAGGTCGGGGTTCGAATTCCCAGCAAGGGTAGAAATCTGTCCCGAGATTTCTGCTCTACTTGCACCA
>JACEVL010006451.1:1557500-1570000 GCA_020284085.1 Aporrectodea caliginosa
AATTTGTGGCCAAGACGCTGGGATGAGGGCTGGATTCCGATTCCAGTTAACCATCTCTTTCTTACCATCGAGGACTTGGTTACTATTACTGTGTGTCAGTATAAACTTGACCAGACAACCGACAGACAGATCATGACTAACTAGAAACTCTTCACAGAGAAACATTACAACATACATTAATTTTTAACTCCGCCACTGCTCGCTTTCTGGCAGTGCCAGTCCCAAGCCTGGATAAAGGAGGAGGGCGACGCTAATGGTCTTTGTTACCACACAGCTAGTCGTTAAACAGAAAAACCACCACCACCACAGTGGTAGAAATAACTGGCAGCATAACGGACATTAAATTATAAGTGATACAAATTAGAAATAGACGCTTTTGCACAATTTAAAGTTAAATACATGTGAAAACACGATTGACGATCGCCGATAATGAAGATTCGTGACAAGAAATGCTAGCTGTCGCCTAAACATGTCCGTTTATAGCCCAAAAAACCCGCACAAATGGTCGAACTAATACAAAAAGTACCGCGTTTACGGCACATTTTCAATAATTTTTTAAGTTATGTTCCCAAATGAATTAAGTGATGCCTCTCGCTGAAAAGTCTTAAAATATGTTTTTCTTAAATACAAAAAAGTTTGTTGCTTTTATCCACAGTTTGAACAATGCACGAAGCTATCGTCCTCACTAATCATGGTTAGTTGGTGTCCAACGACAAAGGTCCACAGATTACGATTAGCGTCGCCCGCCCCCTTTATCCAGGCTTGGGACTGGCACTATACCGGGCAGTAGAGAAGTACCGCGCTATCATAATGAGAGCAAATGTATTTATATTGCGCCGCTTTGAGAGCCTCAATGGCCTCTGTCACTGATGACAATGTATTTGTGAATAGGGTTTCTTAGGGACACATTCGATAGAACGTTTCTAACATCTTTGATGAAGGCAAATGTGTTTGGATGCTCCACAGAGAGTTCCCGGTCATGTACTGAGTTCCAAATGAGTACTTCACGTAAATGATGATTACTTGCTATGTGGCTCCCTCTCACTTTCCTATTTCTGTCTCTGTATGTCTGTGTCTCTCTGTTGTTTGTCTTATTCCTTTTATCTGTGTATACGATTCGCTGTGTCTCTTCTTTACTCTGCATTCTAACTTGTCTTGTTTGAAAGTTGTTTCTCCCTCTGTCTGTCTGTCTGTCATAATGAGAGTAAATGTCTATCCTGCCTTCTCTCTCTCTCTCTCTCTCTCTCTCTCTCTCTCTCTCTCTCTCTCTCTCTCTCTCTCTCTCTCATTTTTTATCTCTATCTCTATTCTCTCTATTCTCGACCTCACGTTTCTTCCTCTTTCAGTCTCACAGTCCTCGTTTTCTTTCCCTCTTTATCTCTGTCTATATTAGTCTTTCTCTGTTTCCCTTTTTATTCCTTCTTATGTAGACCAAAATGTGTCTCCGGCTTAATGCGTCCATCCACGTGTATGTCTTTTTCTGTCACTCGTTCTATGCCTCTGTCATTTATCTAGTTGACTAATCGACTGCCACTCTATCTTCGTAGCTCAAATTCACTTCCTTCCTTCAAAAAGCGGCTAAAACTCACTATAGATGAAAATACAAGAACTCCTTCTCCTGGGCTTTCAAGCACTTGGATATCTAACTGCAGCTTCTCCTGGCTGCTAACTATGCGCGCCTCAATTCACATTTTCGGTGTGACCGTGCGCGCGTTACAAATTTAATAATAATAAAAAAATAATAATAATAATAATAATAATAATAATAATAATAATAATAATAATAATAATGATAATATCAGTCGCCCTACAGATTGGAAACTCTCTGTTTTTGGCACCTCGGATTGCAACCATATAGTAGCCCGGGACTCAATGACGGCTTACAAAATATTGAAAACAGTTGATTTAATATATATATATACTTTATTTCGCACAAAGCAGAACAGAGAAACTAAGCAAACTAAGCAGACTAGAACAGAAATACAAAAATACAAGAACTCCTTCCCAAACAGACTGGGAGACAACTCAAACTATTGCTCCTCTCGAACCATAAACGTAGTGAACCCGCGATCTTACATAATACATGTTGTCTTTTACAGACAATTAGTCTGCGTATTTGTTTGTTGGCTTTATGAAGAAATAAATGTGTTTATTAAAAAAAAATTATGATTATTATCTAACTTAATTTCGATTTTACTATCCCTCTTGCTGACGACGTCTTTTATGCATATATGCCTCTCTTTCTATCTATAGCAGTATCTCTGGCTATCTCCGTCTATCTGTACATCTATCTCTGTGTGTGTCTCTCCTTTGATCTCTTCCTGTCTCGGTCGCTTACATTTTAAACACCGAAACGTATACATAGGGAACATTTATACAAGCTAAAGTTGTCTGAAGAAAGATGTAACCCTTCAGGCAAGCCTATGCACATTTCATTGGATTCATAATATTATGTGTCCCATAATGGTCCCATATGGGAATATGGGTTACATATGATCATGGTCCAATTCATATAACATCATGGACCTAGTCATATGAGATCACTGCCCATGTCATTTAAGAACTTATAACATCATGATCCATAGTCATAACAAGCTTATGGTTCAACCTTGTAACTATACAATAATTGTATTACGATAATTTGTATTGCATTGTAAGAAGCCAGATACTTCTTGGGTATTTTTACAATATCAATTGTCTGCGTAAGTGCGTAGATTCAAATAATAAATACAGTTTCAATTGTCTGTTACGGCGTGACCACATTTGGAGTCCCGTGTAGATATCTAGCAAGAATCGTATACATCCAGCTGTGAATACTAACAAACAGCATCACATCGCGGTGCATCTTGGTTTGAATGTAACCGAGGGCAATCAAGTGTGAATTGTCTTTATTACCGAGGAACACGACTGAAACGTTCCCTGCAGCTGCAACTCCATCACATCAGTGGCATCCTCAGGCTACCTGGCAAGGAACGCGCACTTGCGTGTGGACGGACGTTGGTTTGCAGCCAAATGAAGCACAACAATGACTGTGTATGTCCATCTTCGCATGGACAAGTTAATCATCCAAACAGATTGGTTTTATTTTCTTTTAGATCTTATATATATATAAAGATCTAAAAGAAAATAAAACCAATCTATATATATATATACTATGATGAATAATATATATATATATATATATTTTTATACATTTATAGGCTATGCATGTATATTGTAATCACGACAACTTATGCAACTTCGTCAGCAGCAAGTGGCTTGTATACACTGTTAACTGTCAGCGTGAAAGATAGGAGTTATATATTATAAGTACGACTTTATAGTATAGATAAAATGTATATTTTATTAGTTAAAACAGGGAGCGGTTCATAAGAGCGACATAACGAAAGAGCGACGTAACAGAACAGCGACATAAATACCGTATCAAAAGAGCGACAACCGAAGACATGAAATAAAAATTCAAAAGAGCGACATAACGAAAGAGCGCAAACATCTTTATGTACTCATTTAACAGCAGTAAATCGATGTTTTCTCAGTTAAACGATTATATAATATTCATATAATATTATAGCTGCAAATAAACTTGCCGTCCATTATATTTTACTGCTTGTTTATCCAAAAAATCTATCTAGAACCACAGACTTGCTCACCTTCACTGGTCAAGATCTTTCGCAAAACTGAGAATCTCATAACATTGACTGGTCAGTTTGCGCAATTATCAGAAACTGAGCCCATGCCTCATTTCACTCGCTTGCCTTTTCACCTCGACATCCGCGTCCCTTTGAAGCTATCATCAGAGAACGGAACCCTGATGTTCATCAAAATATAAGTACAATGGCTGGAATTCGTACCTATGCTGTTCCAGTAGTCCTTAGAAGTTGTTCATAACGAACCTCTAAATAAACACAAACAAACTCACTCTTGCATATATATATATATATATATATATATTTGAGTTTGTTCTATATATATATAGAACAAACTCAAGTAGCCCTTTGATAAACAATTTGAATAGCCAGTAATTTCTGGCTACGAATACACGACCCCTCTAGTATATTCCCAAGAAACCAGACTACGATAATAACCAACTTGTCACTCTTGTTATGTCGCTCTTTCGTTACGTCGCTCTTTCAAATCAGCAATATTTCTGTCGCTCTTTTAAAACTGCTCTCCCATTTGTCGCTCTTTTGTTACGTCGCTCTTTCGTTATGTCGCTCTTTCGATACTAACCCGTTAAAACATTATAATTTTAGTGGCTACCTACATAATTGTATAGGGTGATTCTATTATAAGTCATATATGATCTAAAACATCTTTCATGGCAGCATATCAACTAGAAAAAAAACTGTATAGGGTATTTGTCACTCCAGTCCTGAAGCATGGATCTGAGTGCTGGTGCCTACGGAAGGAAGAGGAAAGGGGGATTCCCGTGGCGGAAATGAGCTGGCTAAAAGAATGGAGGAGAGGACCAGACGAGATAGGATTCGTAATGAGGCAATCCGGAAGGAGTTGGGACAGAGGGAAACACTGGTAGACAAGATTAGGAAAGGAAGATTGACATGGTTTGGGCATCTAGTAAGAATGGACGACAAGAGATTGCCAGCAAGGGCACTATATTGTCGAGTGGAGGGAAGACGGAGTCTAGGAAGACAAACGAAGATATGGATGGAAAACGTGAGACAAGGTCTGGAAGAACAAGACATGAGGAAGGCACTGGATGCTATCAGAGACAGAAGGAAATGGAACCATCTTGTACAAACCTCATCGTCAGCACACAGAGAGAGAGAGAGAGAGAGAGAGAGAGAGAGAGAGAGAGAGAGAGACAGAGACAGAGACAGAGACAGAGACAGAGACAGAGACAGAGACAGAGACAGAGACAGAGACAGAGACAGAGACAGAGACAGAGACAGAGACAGAGACAGAGACAGAGACAGAGACAGAGACAGAGACAGAGACAGAGACAGAGACAGAGACAGAGACAGAGACAGAGACAGAGACAGAGACAGACAGAGACAGACAGAGAGAGACAGAGAGAGACAGAGAGAGACAGACAGAGACAGACAGAGACAGACAGAGACAGAGACAGAGACAGATAGAGAGACAGAGACAGAGACAGAGACAGAGACAGAGACAGAGACAGAGACAGATAGAGAGACAGAGAGAGAGACAGACAGAGAGACAGACAGAGACAGAGACATAGACAGAGACAGAGACAGAGACAGAGAGAGACAGACAGACAGAGACAGAGACAGAGACAGAGACAAACACACAGACAAACAGACACACAGACTTATATAGACTATATAATAAATAGTTCATATGTATAAATCCTGCATAAATCGGCTTCAAACTGTTTTGAATGCTGCGTGGCTCGGTTGATGGGCGGCATTCCTAAATTTGGTCGTATATCTGCGTGATGTAATGTTAATTTAAATTTTCTAAATCTCCCAGCGCCACACAAAAGCCGCGTCAGGGCGACCACCTTATATCACCGGCGCTATATCAAATCAAGGCCGCAATAGCCGCCAGGTCAGAATCCGGGGAGGTCAAGCCGAGGAGACAGCTTGGTGCTACGGTGGCAATCGGTGATGGTGGTTGTCGTGTAGTGATGCAGAAGTAGAATCGGATAGGATAGCTTGAAGAGTTTGGTTTTCAGTCGTGAGTGGAAAGTAGCAGAGGTGAGTGCAAGTGGAGGATAGGTGATATTAACAAGTGAGATGGGAGGATGCGAAAACTGGCGGAGCTCTTTATCTAGGTTCACGTGGGAGGATATTCGCTGGTTACCTTAGTTTAAGGATCTTGATGTTCATGTTTTATTGCCTATATACTATTGCATGCTCTGTTGCATCTTATCTCAAGGAGTTACGTGTCCCAGTTCTTCCATACCTGGTCATAGATTCTCTGCTCTGCGACACATGGTGAATTGGTTGACCGAACTTCCACGGTCCAGCATAGAAGTTTTGCTGTGGTCTGCCCATCCTCCTGGAACAAGCTGCCTAACAACCTGCAACATGAACTCCACAGCCTCTCTTTGCCTCTTTTCCGCAAGCTCTTGAAGACCATTAATTTTTGTTCGATCGTGGTTTAATTGTGTGAGGTCGGGGGCGCCTCTAATGAGTCTCTCTCATCATCATCAGGATCCATGGGCCGAAGGCCCGTAGGTGTCCAACGCTTGCATCGGATCCATGGGCCGAGGCCCTTTAGGAGTCCAATGCTTGCATTGGATTTCATTCGTATTTTTCCTTTACGAACGGAGTATCTGCACCCATCCGTTCGACCTTCGCACTTCTCCCTTAAAGAGAGTTCCAGGCTTAGGACTGGCTCTGATATCCACATGTGGTATCAAAGGCGGCGATGCCGCCCACGTTTGCCAGCTTTTTAAGGGTTCCTGCTGAGCCTGTCCACCTCGCGTAGCGCCCTAAGATGATACTTCGGCCAAGACCTTCACCACTGATGGCATAGCCTCAGCAGGCACTCCCCTACTGAATGTTGCCACCCCCTCACCACGTTGAGGTGTGAGTCGGACTTTGAGGGGGTCTCTCTCACATGTATATAATAATGATCTAAAACATTATTTATTTCATGGTTACTTGCATAAAAATTGTAGATTCTGACCCACGGTGTTTTGCTGTTAATCGAAGTCAGTTCTAGCCAACGTAATAAAGCATAACGTGCATCATCTGCCTTTGTGAAACACGGAACTGCATTGCATTGTTCTGTGAATTCATACTTCGCCTCCTACAGAACAAGCTATTCCGCGGCGCTCCCGGCAGACAGTTGTTAGATGCACTAAATCGGAAGATACGTCATTTTTAATCCGTCTGACTGCAAACGAAGACGTCGGGGCTTAGAAACCAGAAGAAAAGAGTGACAGTTAAAGATTTCTGGCCCGCTGGCACACTCCTGCACGCCGTGAGCTGAGGTTTTTGATATGGTTGTCCAGTTCTCTTACAAAGCTTGGATATTATTGACGTCTAAACTGAACAATCTACTGTTTTAGATGGCTTACTTGCCAGCTTTGAACAGCTTTCAGCAGCAGCAGCAGCAGTAGCAGTAGCAGTAGTATAGTAGTAGTAGTAGTAGTAGTAGTAGTAGTAGTAGTAGTAGTAGTAGTAGTAGTAGTAGTAGTAGTAGTAGTAGTAGTAGTAGTAGTAGTAGTAGTAGTAGTAGTAGTAGTAGTAGTAGTAGTAGTAGTAGTAGTAGTAGTAGTAGTAGTAGTAGTAGTAGTAGTAGTAGTAGTAGTAGTAGTAGTAGTAGTAGTAGTAGTAGTAGTAGTAGTAGTAGTAGTAGTAGTAGTAGTAGTAGTAGTAGTAGTAGTAGTAGTAGTAGTAGTAGTAGTAGTAGCAGTAGTAGTTATGATAATAATTATTATGATAGCAATGACTACTGTTAAACGTTCCTGTAATCCGGTGACGACCCAGATTACATCAGTTACTCAATTATTGACCAAGTGTCCGTCAGGCGGCGGCGGCTGCGCTATGATATATGATGCGGTGGCTGAGGCAGAGACTCCGAGTCTGATGGGGCTTACGACTGAGACTCAAAGAAAGCCATTCGTGACTCGGGAACGATGTGTGGCAGGCACGCCATTTCGTTCCGCCACCTGAACAGCGGAAAAGGACAGGTACTCGCTTCCGTAGAATTGTTTACTCGGTTCCTTCATCGATAACGTCTTTTATAGTAGAGTGGCTAGCGTGTTGGAATGTCAGTCGAGAGGTCGGGGGTTCAAATCCCCGCCAGCATCCCAGGCAACTCAGCTGCAACGAGTAGCCTACACTGGCCGTATACTGTTGGTGGGAAGATGAGACGACGAGGGAGAGGACTGGCCATCCGCCGTTATATGCCGAGGCTAAGAAAATGAAGTCGTTAACACTTCATATCCATGACAGTCTCAGGGCTAGCTTAAGGGACTCCTCCTCCTCCTCCTCCTCCTCCACCACCACCACCACCACCGCCTCCTCCTCGTCCTCCTCCTCGTCCTCGTCCTCCTTCTCCTCCTCCTCCTCCATCATCATCATCGACAACAGAAAGGCGGAAATTCTGAATTTTCGACCAAGGTTCAGACGCTACCTAACGAGTCCAATTTACGAATTTACATGTCGCCTATATCGGCGAGAAAAACAACGCAATCACAGACGCTGAGCCAGCAGGCCCATCAGACCGTAACGGCCACGGTGGATGAACGCTGGGTCTTCCGTACAATGCTCTCGCTGACATTATCTCTCGCAGATTTTCCCTTCTCGTGCGCTCACAGAGGCGCAACATTAATGTTTCCGTGCAAATGCCGTTCCAGGCTAACCGTTGAATTGCAGAAGTCATCGGAAATGAGCGCCGACTGAAACAAGTAACGGCGACGTTGGATGGGAGGCACGACCGCGGGGCGCACATAATGGACCTGGCTGGTTTACGCGGTCACACATAAAAGACTGGTTCTCTGCAGCCATCGCAAAATCGTTAGACGTCGCTTGTTCGCGACTCGATTATGGCCGTCAGGACGCGGGACAGGTTGCGACAGGACGATTGTAACGAATGGGTTAATAGCACCGTGTCCAGTAATAAACAGACACTACTCTCCGCGCCGAATGCTTAGATTTACTGGCTGGCCGCATACCTGCCGCCATTTTCATTGACATTGGATGGGACTCACGTGGGCTGTATAATATGGGCCCCAAATGGGAATATGGGTCCTATATGGAGTAGTAAGTTCTGTAGCGTTTTAATAACTTATCAAATCTATTGTTAGCTTATTATTAATATTATAATATAATAACATATTATAGGGTTTTGCATAAGATAGCTAATTAAAGTGGCGTAGAAGAGTGTCGAAATATAATAAAATTATATAAGTGTCAATTTGCAAAGTGACGATATGGAAACCGTATCTACAGCGTCACGTGATTCGACATGGCGGATTAGTTACCATGGCGACGAAGGAAGCGCGTTGAAAACGGGAGTTGAAAAACATCGAGCAACCGACGATTTATATAGCGCCCTTACATATACACGGTGATTCAATAAAAAGTAAGCCAAACTTTATAAACAAATATTAAAGCTTGAACTATATTTTATTAATAATATTTTAATAATAAAAACATGCACACACTTACTTTTCATTTTAATGACTTCTGGTTTTTATTTCCTACTCAAAAAAGCAGACGATAATACAATTAAAAACATAAACAAGAAACTAGCAATTTCCGAAAAAAGCCTTTTAGTAAGGAAGATTTACACATGATAAAAGGTTTGAGGGAATCCAAGAATTACAGCAGCCGTCAATTTCTACAAGAGTCTCTAGAAAAACACTGGACCAGAAGCGGATTAGATAAATTGCTTCGAAAAATTAGCGGAACAGGGTCAGTCGACCGCGTCATTGGTAGTGGCAGACGAAGGTCATCGCGCACTGAAGAAAACGTTGCCCAATGGCGCCAGCGCCTCCAGGCTTACGTGCAAGCAGAAGGAGAACATTTTGAACATCTTCTTTAATTAAATGATTAAACCATACTACTGAGAGTTTCTTCACAAAAAAATTTAATACTGTTTTCATGTTAGAAGTGCTTATATGAAATACAAAGTTTGGCTTACTTTTTATTGAATCACCGTGTATCTACTTATAATGTCTACGTAAATAGTAAATAAGTAAGTAGGCCCTAACTATAGCCTTTATTACTCTATTAGCAAACGCACAATGGGACAGCAATATAGAATATATAATAACACACAGAAGTGCTAATAATGCAAGTAATAATAATGCATAGTAATGTTTAAGCATTATGTTAATAAGTGCACTGCATCCTTGCAATGAATTCCTTTCTAGTGAATAGGCCAGAGAGTGGGATATCCCAGTTACGAGGACGTTGCCGTAAAGACTATCGTGTTTCATTCAATGGGGGAGAAAATCATGAAGAGCATGTCCAGGTTTAGCTAAAATCGCGACAAATCGAGCACGGCCAGCTTTAATGCACATCGCTTCGAATGTGGGGGAGTGTCTGGGCCAAAAAATCAAGTTTTCTAAGTTTTTTTAATCAATAAATTAAACCCTTCTCGCTCACCCAAATTAGCGAATCCCCACCACACAGAAGGGGAGTACACCATTCCCGCAACAACAGTCGAGCGTACTACGTCACATAGACGATTACCATTAAGCCCATGAGCCACCAGAACACGCAATGCAAAAAAGGACTGCTTAGTTCTGCAGCATTTATTAATCCGATTCAATCAGAAAGGGTAACACCAAGGATTTTGATTCGGTTACACGTTCAAATCCCAGCGATTGGTGGGATTGCGGCGTCAGTTCGGGAATAACCATGACAATAAATTTTATTGAACCCAAGTATCAGTATTGACAACGAAAAGCAAGTGCAAAATAAAAAAACAGACTAGCAACAAGCGGATTAATAGGACTACGACTCTACAAAAACGCTATATGACATGTCCAAAATAACTACGCATACCTGCCTAACTAACTGAACTACTAATTACATAACAACCTGCTAATTACATGACTAACTAGCCATATGTGACACGGACTTTAGAATAAGCAAACAAAGCATTCACTTTTTCCACTTCCATCATCCAGTAGATAAAGTGTGCAACCGATATTTTGTGGAGAATTCCGTCAATGACTTTTCGGGTGTTGCCAGCCCCTAGCCTGGATAGAGGAGGAGGGCGACATTAATCATCTTCTTTATGAGAGAACGTCGTTAAACAGAAACTAAGCATCTAACGGGATTTTTGCGGAAACTACATATATGAAAGATCGGTCGCTCACTGATGGTTTCTGATTGAGTTTCCACGAATGTCATTGGTTGCCTCGAGGGGCTTCAACCTCTGCCACCTCCTCGCTTTTTCTCCCCCGGATTAAGACCCAATATCCCGCGGCCAGTCTGACTCCTAAGACAGCAGCGCCCTCTCTCGACTCGCGTGCGCGTATAGCGTCTGGCGACCAGACGTCAGTCAGTGACGGGGTCGTAATAGACTCACTCTTTTGGAATAATCTTATGAAATGCCTAGTCACGACCTCGCCATCCGGGCCTCCGTTCCAGCGCCGTCCGCCGAGCGCCGGTCACGCCATGGCCACGGCTGCCTCCCCATCATCGACGGCCTTTGCAATCACACGCCGTCCTCTACGGTCTATTGACTCGACCGGAAGCCATAACTCGGCAAACTGGCCGCTTTAAAGCACGCCTGATTTCCCGTTCGTAATTAACTGGAATTCAGCGCAAACCGCCGGCGCTCGCTCACCCTCCTCAACCGGCGGACTGGTCTTTTCTCTCTCTCCCTCTCAACCGGTGTGAAGCCAAAGTAGACCCGAGCGAAAACTGGTCCGTAAGTGTTGTGATTGGCTCACATGGTCACGCCATTGAGGCTATATCTAAAAAATAGAATCGTCCTTTGTTGCTTTGTTCGTGGAAATCATGTTATTATACACGTGTGCACTGTGTAGACTGCTTGGGCAACAGCCTCGGCTTCTGCTTTCCCGATTACTACTATATCGCTTCATATCAAAATCTACTATTAAGGCAACAGAATACTTTAAGATAAAAATTCGCCGCCATATGCTGTATTAAAAGCAAGATTGCAAGCATTATTCTTATAAGGGACCAGTATGGAGCTCAGACAACATGTTATGCCCATGCAGCCGATTTGACAGTACGCAGACGATTTAACGGTGCGTAGGTGCCCAGGCTCACGCTTGTGCTTCCTACATATTTTCAACCAAACCAATGTAAAAATAAAAATCCAATATATTTGTTTTCATTTCTACTAACGCAAGCAGAAAAACGTTAATCCTACTTTGGAACGTTCATAGATAATCATATGTTAAATTTTTACGAAGCTAAAAACCTTAGCAAAACCTAAGAGTCTACTTATTCCACCCCTAAGGGGCCGTCCATAAAGTACGTCACGCTATTTTTGACCATTTTACCCCCTCCCCTGTCACAAACTGTCACAAAACTCGGACCCCCCTAAAGTACGTCACACTTTCGACCGGGAAACTTTTCGAGGGGGGTAGTAAGAGCAGTTTTCCCAAGAATTTTCGAGGGGGTAGTAACAGGTGTTTTCCCATGACTTTTCGAGGGGGGGGGTAGTAAGAGCAGTTTTCCCAAGAATTTTCGAGGGGGTAGTAACAGGTGTTTTCCCATGACTTTTCGAGGGGGTAGTAACAAACAGTTTTTCGACACCAAAAATTTTCGAGGAGGGGGTAGTAACAAGACTTTTCCAAGATTTTTATCCATAAATTTCACACTTTTGTATAAAATAAATTATAAATAAAATTAAAAAAAATAAATGTGTGACGTCACGCATGGCCTGACCCCCTCCCCTGTCACAAACTGTCACACTTTCTTAAACCCCCCCCCGGAGCGTGACGTACTTTATGGACGGCCCCTAACCTAAATCAGACGGGGTCGAAACCATATTCGCCGTGGAACCGATTTAGCACGAGACGAACAGCCGAACACCCTACCGACCGAACGGCCGATGTTGCAGGAGCGGCAGCC
>JACEVL010006451.1:1575000-1580000 GCA_020284085.1 Aporrectodea caliginosa
AGTTTTTCCAAAGAAACTTGTCTACTGTTGTTGAAAAAGGGTAGTCAATATTTTTACACTACATTTACATTACAATTAGAACCTTCTTTTGTTGCTCCACTTCTGATGTCAATGAATAGTCAATCTGGTCTGAACTCAAGACTCAGTTGTCTCAAAGATGTAATTACCATCAAACAGTTATTACAAAAACGCTACAGAGAACTTGAGAACGTTATTCTTCACTGGCTCCCCCTTAAGCAGCGAATCGAGTATAGGATAGCCGCCTTAATTTGGCGCTGCCTGCTCGACTCGCTCCTGCCTAGCTTATCGAACTTTGTAGCACTCCCTCAGTGCTCGGGGCTCGCACTCCCTCCGTTCAGCTGAACATGGTCTTCTCTCTGTCCCTTTTGATCGCACCTCCACCAGGCTGAACCTGTGGTTGGCCCCTCGATCTGGAATAGCCTCCCCATAGCGCTCCACTCCCTTTTTAGAACCCCTTCTCATGCATTCCTCTCTGCTCTCTCATCTTAAAATGGTCCTATTTGGGCGCGCTGGGGTTGGAGGCGCCTCTGAGTAGTTCCCTTGAAGAGACCCTGTACAAATTCAAGTAATGATTGAGTGAATTAGAAAAGACGAGATAATAGGGAGGAGGTCACGAACTTGTCTAGAAGGAAAGATATTCCAGCGGAGACTATCAGATGATGATGATGATAGTGTTTTTCTTAAGTACTTGATCCGAGACCAGATAAACCGATGTTTGTCGGAATCTGACGTTACAGTATGTCATCAGAGCCTCAGTGATGCATTTGCACGAAAACCATCAGGATTTAATGAGTATGATTAGACTTCGAAACAGTCATTATCATCGATCGTCTCTCTTCCCTTGCTTTCTCTTCCCTTGTTTTCTTCTGTCTCCTTTTTTCTCTTTCCTTTTCTTCTCTTCTTTGTCTTCTCTTTCCTAGTCTTCTCTTCTTTGTCTTCTCCTCCTTTGTCTTCCCTTTCATTGTCTTCTCCTCCTTTGTCTTCTTTTTCCTTGTCTTCTCTTCCTTTTTCGTTCCTTGTCTTCTCTGATATTGTTTGGTTGGTTTGGTCTCGTCTTGTGTCCCTTTGTTCCTCTGCTTCTGTATTCGCTCTTTTGAATTACAGTATCACATCGCACGGAAACATACTGGACCATCGCATCGAACTGCAAGGTCTCTATATAATATACAGCATCACACTACATGACATGCAAACTTCCGACACATCGTTTACAAAACTCTTAGGCAGCTATGCGACAACGCATTTGGTAGCAAGGTTTGGGATCAATATTAAATGTTCTGATAGATGCACCTGATCGATTAATTGGTATTTATATAATAAATATAATATTATTATACACGCATATAATAATATTATATTTATTATAAAAATACCAATCAATCGATCGATCGATCAATCCATCAACCAGTACAACCAGTATCCATATACAGCAACCAGTTGCAACAAACTATCAATATAATATTGGATATAATGGGAGACCGAGAAGGGATCAGGATCCCTCTGAGTAGGGTCAGTCAGTGACAGTCACCCAAATAACGATTATCAGGTAGGCCTACTCATGTAAGGAGAGCCGATAACTCAAAGTAACCCATTGGAACAAAACGAGTAATAATAGCCCTTATCTGATATGGCTACATACATACATACATACATACATACATACATACATACATACATACATACATACATACATACATACATACATACATACATACATACATACATACATACATACGTACATACGTACATACGTACATACGTATATATACATACATACATACATACATACATACATACATACATACATACATACATACATACATACATACATACGTACATACGTACATACGTATATACATACATACATACATGCATACATAGGGCCTACATACATACATACATACATACATACATACGTACATACATACGTATATACGTATATACATACATACATACATACATACATACATACATACATACATACATACATACATACATACATACATACATACATACATACATACATACATACATACATACACAATTATACACATACATACATTCATTAAAAGTCCACAGCAGTCATACATATTATAACATCCCATTACCGAATATCACCTATGGTCTTTTATCATTGTAGAGTCACGTGACTACTGTCTGCACGAGTCTTTCAACGCCACCTGTCGACCGGGATTCGTCATTCTGATGACGTCAGCCGCCTACGGTCGAATACACTTGGGTCGTTGCATAAACGGTGACTACAACATCGGTTGTTCCATGGACGTACTTCCTTACTTCGACAGCCAGTGCTCGGCGCGCGAAACCTGCGAGATCAGCGTCCGCAACCTCGTCGATATTCATCCGTGTCAGAGAGACTTCATGTCCTACCTGGAAGCATCGTACAGGTGCATCGAAGGTCAGCATTGTATGTCTGCACGCGTGCATGTGTGTGTGTGTGTGTGTGTGTGTGTGTGTGTGTGTGTGTGTGTGTGTGTGTGAATCTGTGCATTTGTCTATGATGATGATGACGATGACGATGACGACGACGACGATGATGCTGAGGAGGAGGATAAGGATGATGAATACGACAATTTGTACAGCGCCACGGCACATGCCGATACAAGTACACTTTGACACAGTCAACACTTAATCACGAAATACGTCTTGAGTTTGGACTTCAACGACTCCAAACATGCTGCTGAGCGTATAGAAAGTGGGAGATTGTTCCAACACCAAGGTCCAGCGAGAGAACATGCGCAGTCCCCGAAGCAGGTTTTTGAATTTCGTACCTTCAGATCGTCCCCGCGCCTAGAGTTTGCCTAGATGGCCTAGACGACGACAGCACACCGACACACACACACCGATGCAGTATGCTCTGAGGTACTCCGGTGCCTTACCATTGAGGGACTTTTACAGCAGCTGGTCAAATTTACGGTCTATATGATACTGCACCAGGACCCAGCGCAGCACGTCACAAAGCAGCGGCGTAACGTGCTAATATTTTACACGGTTACAAATTAGTCTAGCTGCTGAATTCAGGACCGATTGCAGTCTATCAAGCAGGTGTTTGGGGCGCCAGCGAGTAGGCCATTGCAACGATCGAAATGAGTGACCACGAAGCAGACAAACTGCCAATTTTGCGGCTTCGACAGGCAGTGATCGTATGCAGCTCCTGATCAGCCTCAATTGGCGAAGGCATCTGCCCACCAGCTGATTTACGTGACCCGTCATCAGCAGGTCTGACTTAAGCAGGACTCCCAAGTCACGGACCGCATGCACCATACGGCGGCAACTGCACCCCGCAGACCCCCAGAGGGACAGTGCTCAGCTGACCACGTCGACTGCGCGTCGCACACCAGAGGAAGTCTGTCTTGTTAGGATTTAGGAGTAGACGGTTCGACCTCATCCAGCCCGAAAATTCCTCAACGCCGAGTTTCATTCGCTGTAGAAGCTGAGGGGCCTCCGAACCAGGGCGGGTCGTGTGTCGTCGGCATAGAAGTGTGACGACAACCCCAGTCGGTAGGCGAATTCGTCAAGGTCTGCGGTGTACAGCAGAAACAGTAGTGGTCCAAGAACCGACCTCTGAGGTACTCCACAGTGGAGGCGACGCACACAGGTCATCTTTCCCGTCAAATAGCACCAACTGACCCAGGGAAGAGCATGCAGATCCATCCAAGCAATCCAAAACCAATCCCGTAACTGCGAGACAGGAGCTCCGTGAGTATGCCATAGTCTACAGTGTCAAAAGCGGGTGACAGATCAAGGAGGCCAAGCAGCGCATGATCCCCTCTGTCAACCGTCTCAACCAAGTCTGTATAGAGCTTTAGAAGCCCTGTCTCGGTTGAATAGAACCACATGTAGCTGATTGTTATCCTGGTAGCAGACCAGACGTTGTGAGGTGCATGATCCATCAACTGAACACTTACGACTCTCTCTCGAAGCTTCAATAGTGTCGAGAGGTTGAAGATGGGACGGTAGCTGGAGGGATTGTCACGCGGAGGCGATGATGGTCTCTTCAATCTCGAGGGGTTATTTAGACCCTTCGCTGAAGCATGATGGAAGCATTCCCGATGACAGAGAAGCGTTGAAGAACCCGGTGATATAGGCGTATATGCGTATATACATGTCTATATACGTATGTATGTATGTAAGCATGTTCTTAAAATCAATGTGTGTGTTTATATATGTATGTTTGTATGCGTGTGTGTGCATGCATGTACGCATGTATGTGTGTATGTGTATTTGTACGTGTGTATAATGTAGGTAGGTATATATGCATGTATGTATTTATGTATGTGGGTGTGTATTTATGTATGCATATATTTGCGTATCCATGTAAACATCTAGACATTTTTGTAGAGCCTTTTCAGAACCGCTCATAGGAACTATTTGAGACTGAAGTTTGCGAGTAGAATACACAGCCCTGGTCGCGTGCATTTTGGAAGAGGTAGCTTCGTCGGCATTCTGCACAAAATAGCGACAAAACCCATTACACATTTCGCCTTTAGATGGGTGCTAGATAAATGAATTGTGCTACCTTTACCTTCTGTGTGCATAGGTAGGATAATGGTCCTTTGTGTATGAATAATTAATACTCGTGGATGTATCATTGGTTGTGTGGGCCTCGCGTAGACCAAACAGATTCTACTTTTGTCTACTTTTGTGCCATCAGTGACAAATGGCGGCCAGTGGTAGCACTGACAGAACAAAGCAGGGAACCATAGTCACGATAGGGAAAATTACCATGATAACAGTTAGACAGAGACTACGACACAGAAAGATACAGAGCTAAAGAAGCAGACAGATAGAAGGACACAAACAGAAGGGAAGTGAAGGAAGCAGACATATTGAAGGACACAAACACAAGCACAGCTTAGGAAGGAGACAGATAGAAGGACACAATCATAAGCCGAGCTTCATTAGCTCGGCTCGTGTTTGTGTCCTTCTATCTGTCTGCGTCCTTAGCTCTGCTTCTGTTT
>JACEVL010006451.1:1585000-1660000 GCA_020284085.1 Aporrectodea caliginosa
TCTCTCTCTCTCTCTCTCTCTCTCTCTCTCTCTGTCTCTGTCTTACTGTCTGTCTGTCTGTCGCTCTCGCTCTCTGTCTGTCTCTGTCTGTCTGTCTATCTCTTTCTCTCTCTCGCTCTCTCTCTCTCTCTCCCTCTCCCTCTCCCTCTCCCTCTCCCTCTCCCTCTCCCTCTCCTCTCTCTCTCTCTCCCTCTCCCTATCCCTCTCCCTCTCCCTCTCCCTCTGTCTGTCTCTCATTTTGTCGCTGTCTCGCTGCCTCTCTGTTTCTCTCTGCCTCTCTCTCTGTCTCTGTTTCTCTCTGTCTCTGTCTCTGTCTGTCTCTGTCTCTGTCTGTCTGTCTGTCTGTCTCTCTCTCTCTCTCTCTCTCTCTCTCTCTCTCTATATATATATATATATATATATATATATATATATATATATATATATATATATATATATATATATATATATATATGTCGCTCTATCTTTCCTTCTTATCCTTCTTCCTCTCTCTGTCACTTTCCCTTTCCTCACATTCTTTGTCCCTTTGCTCTCTCTCTCTCTCTCTGTTTGTCTGTTTCTCTTGCTTGACGTCTCTCTCCGTGACTATTTTTCATTCGCTCTTTCCCGTATACACACATTATCGCTGGTTGTCACGTTGTCAACCACCGTTCATCGATTTCTCCGATGCTTGACGTTGCCTCTTGTCCCGGACAAGAATGTAATAGAAACTAATTACTGATAATGGTTAAAAACAGTCATCAACAATGACAAATCTCTCTGATACTACGCAACGCTCGTGAATAAGCTGGTGCCCGCGCGTAGCTTAACAGTATAGCGCTTTAGATAGTTGGAGTTTGCGAGTACGATTAACCGCTACCCTCATCTTGTAATAGTTGTATCTTCAGTTTAACGACACCGTGTTGTAACAAAGATCATTAGCGTCGCCCTCCTCCTTCATCCAGGCTTGGGACTGGCACTGCCAGAGTGCGAGCAGTGGCGGAGTTTCAGCTTGTAATACTTCCTCGAGATACGAGCACGAAGCGTGGGTGTGGTTGTCAGTTTATCCGTCCGTCCGTCCGTCTGCCTGTCGCTTTCCTCTTGATCGTCTGCTCGGTCCCCATGTAATCATAGATCAACAGTCCCTTTCGGAGACTTCGCTGCCCGGTATTTATTTATATCCGCCGTGGCGCCATCTGTTAATGATATCTCGGTGAAATCCTTGAGCCGGACCTCCGGTGTCACATACTCTTTCGTCGTGCACCGTTGCGCAGTCAACACACTCGACACTCTTGTCGTAAGGTCTCGGGTTCGGACACGGCGCGTCACCGATGCCCTGCAAGGCGTTGTCGTTATACGTGAATTCCCGAGGGCAACATCTGGGGTTGTTGTACGGGCGGTTGTCTGAGGCTCGTTGTCTCGCTTTTGATATCTTATCCATCTGGGTGGCATCACCGGGTCGTCTGCTAAAACATCGGACGTACAATGTCTGTGTCCTCCAATCAAGGTTCAGTGTTTTATGTGGGACTGACAGTTTGTCGTTGAATATAACAACGGTTGCTATGTTGTCGGACTTCCTATAAGCTAAGGTTTAAACATTTAAACAACGCTTACCATTTGTCGAATTCTTGGAAGCAGCATTTGTCTTGGAAATAAGTAAGTAAGTAGGTATAGCCTTTATTACTACTCCATTAGCAAACGCACAATGGGACAGCAAATTGAATATATAATAACACATAGAAGTAATAATAATACAAGTAATAATAATGCATTGTAATATTTAAGCACATGTTAATAAATGTACAACCATCCTGGTATTGGCGCGGTGGTGTAGGGTATGTTCGGTGCCTTGCAGCCGGAGGGTTGTGGGTTCGAATCCACCTCAAAGCCGCCGCGTAGGGACCCTGGGCAAGTCCTTCACTCGCAATTGCTCATGCGCTTCGGCGTGAAACTCCGATTCAGTGTCCGCGCTGTAGTCGGGAGCGCCTCTGAGTAGAAATCTTGAAGGGGCGCTATAACAAGTGCTCATACATGCATGCATACATACATACATACTAGAGTAAGTCAGAGAGTGGGATTTCCCGGATATGAGGACGTGGGCGTAAAGAGTACTGTGATTCATGAACCGGAGTGAGAAAGATATGGAGGACATGCCTATAGCGTCAGCCAAAATTGAGGAAAATAAGAGTGCGGTCAGCTTTAATGCACAGCTCTTCAAATGTAGTAGGTGACTGGGCAAAAAATTCTGTTTTGTAAGTTTTTTATCAATCAGTTAAGCCTTTTTCGCTGGCCAAAATTAGCGAATCCCCACCACACAGGAGAGGAATACACCATTCTCGCAACAGCAGTCGAGCGTACTACGTCATGTAGACGATTATTGGTAAGCCCATGAGCCACCAGAACACGCAATGCAAAAAAGGACTGCTTAGCTCTGCAGCATTTATTAATCCGATTCAATCAGAAATGGTAACACCAAAGGATTTTGATTCGGTTACACGTTCAATCCCAGCGATTGATATAGGATTGTTACATCAGTTCGGGAAAGGGGACGGGCTATATTCAATTCACTGGACTTACTAGTATTTAAACGTATACGTTCATTATGGGAATTGTAAAAAAATAACTGGGGGAGGGGTTAGACGTTGATTTATGTGCAGTTTGGGTGTGAAATGTAGACTTTACTATGGGAACCTAAGAAGGACTGGGTGGGTTGAACCCCCCCAATCCCCGACAATTCTCACCCTGCGTAAGTTGCAGCTTTTAGATCATTGTGCAATATGAGTGAATTCGGATTCGGTGGTAGAAATATAGACTTGATGCAGGTACAACCAAATAACAGTCATCAGCATACTTAAATAGTCGGTTGCCCGCATGGAGAGCCTTTGAACCAGAAATCATAATCAGAATGTTGGGAGGACCGAGTACAGACCCTGAAAAAAAACTAGCGTTCAATGCACTTGGCGATACAGTAAACAAGATTTCAAGTAAACATTGTCGAATTTTTGTGCTTATGGTATTCAGTAGAAAAACTGTTCGAACCTGGGTCTAGTCTTTGAAATGGAGAAGGACTACAATAATAAATTATAGTAAGAGAATGCCTGAAAAGTCGCAAAGCAAATCTTCAGACAGACTTTCAATAAATTAGGCTAACAGGGTAATCTCACTGGCCACCATCTGCCCGCCACTGGTGACCGCCATTTGTTGCTAATGACGATGATGACGACTATGATGATCCTGTAGACACTGAGACACTGATCGTAGTCGTAATCGTAATCGAGTATTTACATATCGCCACTCAAGATCAGAGATCTGATGATGATTACGATTACGATGACGACGACCACGATTATTCTCCTGTAGACATTAAGACATTGCTGATGATGATGATGATGATGATGATGATGATGATGATGATGATGATGATGATGATGATGATGATGATGATGATGATGATGATGGATAATGGATGATGGTAATGATGATGATGATGGAAAATGGATGATGGTGATGATGATGATGATGATGATGATGGATAATTGATGATGATGATGATGATGACGACGACGATGATGATGATGATGATGACGACGACTACGATTATTCTCCTGTAGACATTAAGACAATGATGATGATGATGATGATGATGATGATGATGATGATGATGATGATGATGATGATGATGATGATGATGATGATGATGATGATGATGATGATGATGATGATGATGATGATGATGATGATGATGATGATGATGGATAATGGATGATGGATAATGGATGATGGTGATGATGATGATGATGGATAATTGATGATGATGATGATAATTATGATGATGATGATGACGACGACGACTACGATGATGATGATGGACATCTCCTGTTTCCAGTGTCGGCGCTGAACACAGCCGTCTGTCCGCACGAGGGGGTCGTTCGTGTGTCGTCCTCCTCCGGTCACATCATCCACGGTCCACTGAATCCTCGGTCGGCGTCCAGCTCCGTCGGGTCAAGGTCGTGCCCGTGGTCGATCAGTGCTCGCCCTGGTCAGCGCATCCAAATGAAGATCATCATCATCGGTGACGAGGACACCCTTCCGACCAATCACGAAGAGACTGTCCTCTGTGCCATGCTGTTCGTCATCACTGACGTCACTTCCGGGGCGACGGAGGTGGCCGCCTGCGCAGGACGATCACGTGAACGACACCTGTACACTTCCGGTGCCAGTCACGTGACGCTGTACATGGCACGTGACCTGGCCAAGGAGAGCGGCGGCCATTCGGATGGAGGAGGAGGATTTCCGAGGTTCATTCTCAGCTATGAAGGTCGGTGTAATTTAAAAGCACCAGTTAGGTATTGCCAGTGATTAAACTAACTGAATGAGTAATTGAGTAATTAATTAATTCTTTCATTCATTCGTTTGCTGATTCAATAGCACGTCAATCAGTCAATCTGTCAGTCAGTCAGTCAGAGACTCTGTCTGTCTGTCTGTCTGTCAGTCAATCAGTCAGTCAGTCAGTCAGTCAGTCAGTCAGTCAGTCAGTCAGTCAATCAGTCAGACAGTCAGTCAGTCAGTCAATCAGTCAGTCAGTCAGTCAGTCAGTCAGTCAGTCAGTCAGTCAGAGACTCTGTCTGTCTGTCTGTCAGTCAGTCAATCAGTCAGTCAGTCAGTCAGTCAGTCAGTCAATCAGTCAGACAGTCAGTCAGTCAGTCAATCAGTCAGTCAGTCAGTCAGTCAGTCAGTCAGTCAGTCAGTCAGTCAGTCAGTCAGTCAGTCAGTCAGTCAGTCAGTCAGTCAGTCAGTCAATCAATCAGTCAGTCAGTCAATCAGTCAGTCAGACAGTCAGTCAATCAGTCAGACAGTCAGTCAATCAGTCAGTCAATCAGTCAGTCAGTCATTGAGTCAGTCATTCAGTCAGTCAGTCAGTCAGTCAATCAGTCAATCAGTCAACCAGTCAGTCAGTCAGTCAATCAGTCGCCCAGTATATTACTGGATGTACAAGTACCTCCCAGCATGGCACCTTGGAGCCCATATAGGACCCATATTCCCATATGTGACTCGTGCATAATGCCCACTGAAATGCTAGCAAAGTAAAACTCATAATTTGTATTGTATTGTATTTGTATTTGAACACTTGTTATAGCGCCCCTACCAGATTTCCCATTCAGAGGCGCTCCCGACTACTGCGCGAACGCTGAATCGGAGTTTCACGCCGAAGCGCATGAGCAATTGCGAGTTAAGGACTTGCCCAGGGTCCCTACGCGGCGACTTTGAGGTGGATTCGAACCCGCAACCCTCCAGCTGCAAGGCACCGAACATACCCCTAAACCACCGCGCCCCAGTTGTATTGTGATGTGTTGTATTGTGTGTTGTATTGTACTCCACGTTTATAATGCGACCGAGCCACCCGCAGTAAAGATCCGAGAAATTAATCTCTGATAAACCGACCCGACCGGGAAGCGAACCCGGGGCGCCGGCGTGACGAGCAGTCTACCAACCCACTCGGCCACTCAGGATCCTTAAATAATAATTTGCTAACCAGTAGGTAAATCGTCCAGCTTCTTTATTAACTCAATCAATCGTTTTGCTGCCATCAACATCATCATTGCACAAAGAACAATTATATTGGCAGAACAATACACAAAGACGTTTATTCCAAAACTCCCGGAAGACACGATTTTTCTTGTGCGCTTTGAACTTCCTCCATGATCAAAAGAATATCTTACTAAATGACTTTCACGATGTCCGAATTTATTAATACAGGAAAAATCGTACAATTCCTTAGGTAAACATAAAGATTATCTAACTATTCAAAGTAACCCATTCCAATGTATAGACGTCAGTTTAGTCAATGCCCTCAGTGCTCTAATTTGCTTTATAGTATGCATCGTAAAGGCAGAGAAACGTAAGAATTAGAAGACTCATCGTAAAGCGCTATAATGGACACAAAATTGATTAATAATTAGCGGAATGCGTATGTTTTGCAGCAATATACGCTACGTGTGTGGTCCATATTAAATATCATTTACCGCCATTGCCAGCAGGCCTGTCAGATACCTGCATAATATTTATAGCCTGATTATATCATAATGACTCTATGAATCAAGCACTAAGTAGCTCTATGCAGAGAAATGGAAATAGGCCACATAGCTTGTTGTGCTGTTCAAAGGGACCACATAATGTTCGCGACAACAGAGGAGGTGGTTTCTTTTGACACAGAGGAGGTGGTTTCTTTTGGCACAGAGGAGGTGGTTTCTTTTGACGCAGAGGAGGTGGTTTCTTTTGACACAGAGGAGGTGGTTTCTTTTGACACAGAGGAGGTAGTTTCTTTTGACACAGAGGAGGTGGTTTCTTTTGACACAGAGGAGGAGGTTTTCTTTTCACACAGAGGAGGTGGTTTCTTTTGCCAGGTGCACTTACTGGGAACTAGGCTTTTCACTGTTTTCAGGTGCAATGAACTAGCCGAGCAGAGATTGCGTGCAAGATGGGTTAACACCGGGCGAGAGAATATTCTCTCTTGCTTTGCGTCGAAGGAAGCAATGACTAAGTGCATGTGTTGTGTGTTGTGCGTTGCAGCGATTGGTTGTCCGGACCTCTTTCTGCCGGTGAACGCGTGGTCGAGGAGAATGGGCGATAATGTGATGATTAAATGCAACGACACGATGGAAACGTTTTATCTCACGTGCCAGGCAAACAGGTGGATTGGAGAAGTCGGCAATTGTTCTCATCGTTAGTATTGTTTCCTCTACTTACAGCTAGGCAGATATATATATATATATATATATTATATCTGTATGTACTATGTATGCATATATGTATGTATATCTCTGCATATAAAACCAATAGCAAATGAAATTTATTTATTAGGAGTTAATATTTTTCGAACTGTAAATTAATAACTGTAGCAGTTCCGTTGTGTCTTCTCTAATTTTCATGAGGCATTCCTTTGGTTTCAGGAGGCATTCCATTGGTTCGAGGAAGTGAAGGCAGAGCCTTCGGAAACTTTCCTGCGCACGGTAACAATGAACTCAATTGAATGCAACTTTATTTATAATTAGGAAATACTAATATTTAAAATTAGGAAATCTTAATATTTATAATTAGGAAATCCTAATAGTTATAATTAGGCAATCCTAATATTGAAATCAGGAAATCCTAATATTTCAGATAAGGAAATACTAATATTTATAATCAGGAAATCCTAATATCTATAATCAGGAAATCCTAATATTTACAATTAGGAAATCCTAATATTTATAATTAGGAAATTCTAGTAGTTGTAATTAAGAAATCCGGACATTATAATTAGGAAATCCTTATATCTGTGATTAGGAAGTCCTAATATTTGTGATTAGGGGATCCTAATATTTATAATTATAAATCCTCCTCGCTTTTGCATCGGTTGCAAACAAAGGCTGAGCCCCATCAGGTTGGCACATCCCATTAAAAGCGTTACTGCAATGGTCACCATTCATTCGTGTAGCTCATATTGTAGCTGCCAATAACTATTATCGTAACGGTGATTCATCCTAATAGAAACTGTTGTGATGTGATTGCTGTTGTAATGTAAATGCGCTTGTGATGTAACTGTACTGTGATTGTAAAGCCTTTGTTCTGTCACATCCGACGAGATTTTGAATGAGAGTCATCGAGTACTAGCTCAGTCAAACGAAATGCTCACACAGGCCCTTCCATCCGACAGCATAAAACAAGGACTATCCTCCGCTAAACAATACAATAGCTTCCTCCCACCGTTCACTTCGTTCCTGCAATAGACTTGACCTCTTAGTTCCCCGAAGTAGAACTGCTATGGCTCAGGCTCGTTCCTTTGCATCAATTGGTCCCTCTCTTTGGAATGCTCTTTCTCCTTCTGTTCGCTCTAAAATTCTCTGTGGCAGTCTCTCTTCTTCATTCGCTTTTCTCAAAACCTGTTTATTTTCGCGGGGCTTAGCACACTGGGAGCGCTTCTGAACGGTTCACCCTACGAAAGGCGCTTTATAAATACTTAAATACGATACGAATACAGCACATTACAATACAATACAACCCGATTTGATGCAGTGCAATACAACTGTATTTGATATTGCTCTCCTTCAAAGTTCAGAAGTGCACACATGACCATACGACCGAGAATCGATGGCGCTGAGCAATTGTGTGTGAAAGACTTGCTCAGGATACTTTACACTGCAGTGTCCGCCTCAATGGAGGCTCGAACCCGTCTTCTCTGCGAGTTACAGGTGGGGCGCTCTAACCAATCGGCCACCTTGCCCCACAAAAAACGGCGACCAGACCAGTGATATATAAACGGAAGAAGAAGTTCTTGCCGCAAGTAGATTGCGAGACGGTCTGTCGAAAGGAGATCCTCCTGAGGTAGATCACGGAAAAATCACAGCTCCGTTGCTGAAGTTCGGATGGAGAGCGAAATCTAAAAGTCAAATGCTGAGTATATATGTAAAGGTTTTATACATTTGGTAACATTCATCTTTTGCTGTGGAGGGAGGAGATATCAGACCAGATAGATGTTCGAGACATGAAGCCATAAAGAGATACCCACATGTTCAAAATACGAGGTCAGATATAGATGCCAAGATGTTCCGTATATGAGATATATATCAGATACTTAATTGTACGATATATGAGGCCAGATAGAATACCAAGATGTTCGAGATATGAGGTCAAATACGATAACCAGATATTAGAGGTATGAGACCAGATATTGATACCTATATGCTCGAGATACCTAGATGATCGAGATATGAGGTCATATATATAGATACCTATATGTTTGAGGCATGAGACCAATATTATACCAAGATGGTCGAGGTTCAAGGCCAAATACATATAGAGATGACACTCAGATGTTTAATCGTAATCTGAGCTAGCCGTAAAGGAAATGTTTAGTTGGAGAACAGAAAGAAAGCAGCTTGAATGGTTCCCTTCATGAGTCCCTGCAAGCAGCATGACGCAACGACCGATGAACCTCTCTGACAAGATGAATGCTTTATGTACGATGGACTCTATGCAGCAGCTGCCATTGAACCATCCAAAAACAACGGCTTCTAATTATGGCTACAGACCTCAGATATTATCAACCCTGCATGATTACATATATTATTTATATTAAGTATACACATTTCGCGCGCGCTTTGTGCTGACTTCCTGTGGTAGTACTGTGACAATGAGGACGCGAGCATAAATGCCAGAGTCATAATATGCATGGATAGTTTTCCACAATGCATGCTGCAGGGATATGGAGAAAATGCACAGAATGTCAGGATATCATGTGATAGGCATATGTATATAGGTGATAGGTGGAATGTAAGGATATCACGTGGTAGGTGTATAGGTATATATACCCGCTATCCACTCAAAGGTCGACTCAGCCTGTCATTCGCTAGATGGCGTTTTGTAAAATGAGTATAGTAGGACGTGATGGGCGCCTTGCATGGCTGCCGTATAAGACTTACAGTTAATTCGACTCCTGTAATAATCTGTGATCTTCCGTTCGTAATATGAATTGTAATCATACTGCGTACTTGTCAGTTGAAATAATAAAGAAGAATATTATTGTTATTATCAGTTTGAAATAATAAAGAAGAATATTATTGTTATTGTCAGTTTGAAATAATAAAGAATAATATTATTGTTATTTTTATGCATTATATATTAATATAAGCTTACTGATCATGCGGTCATAATTTAGAAATTATAAGTCTACCTAGACAGCGTAAATGAATAAGACATGCCACTCGGACTTGTCAATTTATTTTTCGAACCGCTCTGGTTCAAAGTCCGCCTAGACTAACCCTTTGATCTCCACCGCCTTCAACTAATCCTATCACGGCTTGGCATCTAAGCACGAAAGCAATTTTCCGCTGTTTGATAATATTATATATATACATACAGTATATTATATATAATGATATATATATATATACCTCTTTCCAATCAGTCTAAGCCTCGTGTACTTTGAAAGAAGATTAATAGCTGAGCTAATAGGAAATTGCCAAACGAGAACTCGCAACATTAATAACTGCAGAAGGAATTAAGAACTTTATTAAGAGTAGTAAGGAGATATATCTAAAATACAGGAGAGAAAGTCAAAGAAAGCCGACTGAAAACTCTAGCATTACCGAAAAATACAGATGTAGGTCTGTATTGGAGAACCTATTAAACAAAGGAAAACTGGATATTATCCACAAGACATGTGAAAAAATGGTTGATTATAGAATCTTTTTAGAATGCATAATCGTGTATCAACAGTAATATTGACAAAACCAACATTACAAAGATGTTTATTACAATTCATTGAACGATTCATTGGTAATTAATTTTAGGAATAATTACTAACTTGATATCTACAGCACAAACAGTTTTCAGTAAATGACTTGCCTCCCTGGTTGATTACATCGAGATGAAGGAAACCTTTCAGAAGTAACCAATGTAATTATACTTCAGAGAAAATACACAAGCTGCCGTCTTAGTGTTTCGTATAAATAATCTTCAATCAAGGGATTATGTATTTTCTAACGTCCCTACCTATCAACAACTATACCTGCCATGCTACGACTTTGTATATCTGGCGCCCTGTATACCATGATACCGCCATCCTGTATCTTCCAATGAGCGATTGGTCCTATAAGTACTACGCAGCTGTACCTACCATTCTACGAATGTATCTACTACTCTAAAGACTGTACCTACCATGTATACATCCGGGCACTTACTAAGGCGCCTTTCAAGTACCTCGTAAAAGTAGCGCTTCAGAAATTTAGAGATTACGATTACGATTTGTTTATGTATCCTACTCTATCGATTTGGTGTGTTAGGTCTAAAAGGGCTCGATGTCGAGCGAATGCAAAATAGCTACTGGATAAAGTAACTCAGAATGAATGTCTAAAGTTGAAGCGCTATAATATGGACGTTAAGATACACTACATTTTACATTACATTATATGCTTCCCAATATCTGTTAGTACAGGTATTGCTCTGGCCGTTCTGCTCGGGGTAGCACTTGGTATATTCATCGGAATGATACTTCTGTTGACCGTTCACTGTGCTCGACGCAGGTGAGACTGTTGTCTAAATATATATATAATATATACACATATATATACATATATATATATCATATATATATACATATGTACATATATATAGATATATATTATGCAGAAGATAATTGCGGCAAATCTATCTAAAAAAATGCATTCGACTGACTTCATACAAGTCTGTGGTTTATGAAAAATTGATAACGCAAGGTAATGCACATCTAGACAGTCATTAACATCAATATTAATGACTCGGAGGCAAAGAAAATTAAATGGGTCATGGAAGGGAAACTGCTAGGCCTTTACTCATGGTGGATGTATGCAATTCTTCGAGTTGCGCACCGACGGTTATATTGAAAGAGCTTAGGCACGACCTTGAGATATAACGAGATACCGTTATTGCAAATTGCTGTACATAATGTAGATATTATGTCTGTCAGTATGCATGTATTCAAGTCTGAATGCATGTAGGTATGTATTCACGTATGTTTGAATGTGTGCATACCATGTCAGGCATATAATTATGTATGCATGTATGTTTGCATGTATGTGAGTATGTATGTATGGTGATATGTATGCATGTATGCATATAATGATGGTGGTTATGTCGATGACTTGGAAAGAGCACATAAAAAACATATATACTGAAATTGCTAAGAATATAGGAATATTGTCTCGCATTTCTTATTTATTACCTCGCAACATTCTTATTAATTTGTATTACTCTCTTATTTCTCCATATCTGGCCTACTGTAACATTGCTTGGGCTTCGACTTATCATTCCCGACTTAGGAGATTAATTGTACTTCAGAAGCGAGCTGTTCGCATCATCGCTCCGTTAATTCTCATACTAATCCATTTTTCACGACTTTAGTAGTTTGCCTGTGGAACAGATTAATGTATTGTAGATTAGTGAATTTATGTTTCGCTTTACAGGCTATTTTTTATAGTACATCTGACCTCCACACTCACTATACTAAGTGATTGCAGAGGAAATTTTGCTCGCACTAACGCTCGACTATTTTCAAGTAAATGGTCGAATCCGAAAAAAACCTGTTTGGAACAGTCTACCCCACGATATGCGTAGTTTGCTTAATCTATGGACATTTAAAAAATCAATGCGTACATACCTAATTGATCATAATAAATAATTACTATATGATATTATGCTTTACTAGTTAAGGTTTTTGTATTTATTTTACATTACGGTCCTGTTTATGCCTCATTGTCTAGTTGGACTTATAAAGGACAATCAATCATTTGTCATTCTACATTTGTCTCATGATACAAGGACGACCCTACAGAAAGCAGGACCTTGGTCCCTTCTGGGTCTTCCTTTTGTATCCCAACTTTATTGTTTACTGTGCTTATTGTCATCAGGAACAATAAACGAATAGCTATATTTATAACTATGTGTATGTAAGTATGTATACGAGTGCATGTATGCTTGCATGAGTGTATGTCTGTATATATATGCATGCGAATCTAATGGTTAACTGCCACCATATGAATTATTATATATAGGCTGCATAATATCTCATGATATGATGTCATATATATACACATAGCAACACACAACTATATCTCGCTGAGCGGAGATCCCATTATCAGCTCTGTTGGACTGTTTGACTGGCCTGTAATATGTTCCGATGAAAGACACTGGGATTCTCCGCATACGGCATCCGAATATATATATATATATATAAATATAAAAAATATATATGTATGTATGTATGTATGTATGTATGTATGTATGTATGTATGTATGTATGTATGTATGTATGTATGTATGTATGTATGTATGTATGTATGTATGTATGTATGTATGTATACGTTAAGCCTTTTCCTCGTTTCTTCTCTAACTCCGGTATACGTCCTTGGAGTCCATTACTTTGTTTGCCTAAATCGACGGCAGATGATCTTCTCGACCATGATTGCCCTGTCAGTTCATCTGGCGAATGTTGCACGAACGGTAATCGACCGGACGACGATTCATTCCGACCAATCTGTCATCGGCCATGTTCTTCTTCCTACGTAATAACCGTTTCGGCATTTTAATCTCTGTATGTACACATCTCTCTGTATGTACATATGCATGTATGTATGTATATATAGGATTGTAGGTGTGTATGTATGTATGCATGTGTGTATGTATGTATGTATGTATGTATGTATGTATGTATATATGTATGTATGTATGTATGTATGTATGTATGTGCATGTATGTATGTATGTATGTAGGTGTGTATATATGTATGCTGGTATGTATGTGTGTGCATGTGTGTATGTAGGTATGTATGTTGGTATGTATCTATGTTGGTATGTATGTATGTATAAATAAATGTATGTTTGCTCCCTCATACCATCTCTTCATAGATAAACTTCCGTAATAATCTGCACTATGTTTGTGAAATGTTATTTACTGTAGTTTCATGTTTTCATTTTGTTTTGTTTCTGGGAACAATAAATTGATTTGATTTGATTTGATGTGATACGTTTGTGTGTGCGTGTGCGTGTTTGGGTTTAAGGTGTGTGTAGGCGTGTGTTTGCTTGTATACATACATAATACATACATACATACATATATAATGTTATATTACTATTTTTAAGAAGACGTGCACAATCAACGTTTCATTCTGTGTCACATGATTCAGATCTATATCAATGAAAGGCCACTCAATAATTATGGCGCTAAACAAAGAGAAGGAACAGTCGCTTCAAGATGGCGGCGGAAGACGCAACTGCAGCCACGTGACGGACGCCAACTACCCTGCTCTCATCATGAACATGGAGAAGATATACGACTTCGATAATCGTCGGTGTCGAACCTGCGACCATCGGAACCTACTGACGCACATCACGACGTCTCCTCAGCCCAAGTTCCGACAGCAGGGGGGCGACTACGGCTGCGCCCACGCGCACCAATGTAGCACGATCCTGCGACACTGTCGTTGCGATGGAACTTCGCTCGAGTCGAACCTCGAAAGGGAACCTCTGTACGACGGTCAGCAGGTAGGAGGAGCTCCTGCCTTCGAGAACTTCGACCTGGTCACGAGGAGTGGCGCGCTTTCGACCTTGGACGCGGATCAGGGCGTCATCTATCCGCCCGGATTGCGAACGCCGGAACTGCTCGGTGCGTCACCGTGAACGGGATTGCGCAATAAGTCGAGTCGAGTTCCCATCGTAACTGATTCACCCAGTGTTATGTCTTCGTCCTGTATTAAAGACTGCGTTTTGTAGACAGGCATTAAGCATTCGAGTGCACGAATCTCGTTTAATTCAGTGTGGCTTAAGTGCTCCTATGGACGTGAGGTTTCTTACAGTGTAAAGTATTGTAAGGAGACGACTGTAGTGTAATATACTGCATTACTGCAACCAATCATTCTTTAGGCCCTTTCCGTTGTTGTGAGGTGGATAATGCCGTACCTGCGATTCAGTCAAAGATCTGTAGATCCTCCAAAAACTTTATGCCTAAGCACTTGAAAACTCTTGTCTATACAGGTGAGTACTCAGTGAGCCAATGTCTTACCTGACGTTACCTTAGCTACGAAGACCACGCGCTTATCTGACATATCGAAACAAAGTTGTAAATGCTAAGTATGTACGTCGGAGGCGCTACATAACTATGGGTCTACACGGACCTTATAACTGTGTGAGACAGACCCAAAAGTTGGAATGTTCTCACAGTCTGAATCGTAATGAGGTGGACCTGCGAACATAATCTGGTGCAACACTACCTTGCTAAACCCTTCTTAACGTTTGAACAGTGATAGTTTAACAGCTACAAACCGCAGATGATGTCCAGGAGAGTATAGGTCTACCGTGAACTGGGATCTTATTCGTCACTGTTTCAGGAAGTTTTGTAGACAATTGCAAATGCTGTTTGTACCTGTTAAAAAGGGTCGTGCATCAATTCAGTTTCTCGGTAGACAATACACATATCTTGATAAGCTATTGTTTTGCCGTCTCTTGAGCGTTGTGGTTTTGATGTTAATTGCATCATGGCCTATCATATCGAAGGCGCGAATTAAGTGAAGTCTGCTCTATACGCATATCAAAACATTAGACTTTCCAGTAGGGATGGACCGATTGACATTATTTTGCCGATTTCCAGTTCCGGATATTTGGCCTGCTTTTTTGCCGATTCCAAATTCGATCCGTTTAATCGGCAATATTTAGTTTTCTTTGGTTCTAATGTACGGCCTACTAACATAGTAATTTTTTACGATTTTTTGTGTCCGCCATTTTTGTTGATGCGTCGACTCATAATTTTACTATTTTACATGGATTTTCAATGATACAGCTTAGATAACATAACAAGAGTTTAAAGTGGTTAAGAAGATTGTGTAGTCTGCGTTAGAACCACTGCCTCAGGAGATCACCTCAGGAGGTCACAGAAAAGGATACTATTTTTGTATTAATGAAAAAAGAAATTGTTTTGGTCAAATAAATTACTTCTTTTGGTATTTATATCGGTAGTCCAGGGAAGCGTCGATTCCGATTAATCGGTCTAGGGCAAAATCCGGCGAAGACCGATTTGCGGATCAAGATTCGGTCTATCCATACTTTCCAGCAACCTGGAAAGAACTTTTCCATCTATGTGAGCCTCATTTGCCTAATTATGAACTTGTTCATAGAATGAACTGCAATGCGAGTTCAGCAATTTTGAGCGGTACCTTAATTAAAGGCACCATATGAAGTATCATGTACCCCATCAGTATTTGCATGGGCATTGGATGGGTCTACACGGGTCCATAATGAGAATGTGTGTCCTACTTTGGTTCCATACGGGCCCGATGGCAGGGTAGATACTTGCATGGGCTGCGTGCCTGCGTATAGTGTCTTAATTATCGATCAAGAGCTTGAGGGAGACGAAATATTTACAGAATACCAAAGCACACGAACGTTGTTCTAATGTTCTAATGTTGTTAATAAGATGCACACGAAACAATTGACGACTCGTCAATTTAAATGATCACACATCTAAATAGATGCATACAAAAAGTTAAAACGAACATATTTGCAGAACTCTTACACTTCAGTTTACAAAAATAATTTGAACCATGACAAGTCCTTACCCGCCCAACATCACTTCAGTTACTTAGCTGGAGGGGAATCGGAAGAAGAGCTAGGGGGTTGAACCCCCAACACTCCCGGCAGCTAGACACTGCATACATACAATCTATAGTGCGTAGAGTAACGACGCAGCCAGTAACCAGTGTGTTCGCAGTTCGAACCCCAGAGCGTCACCTGAGAGTAGCATTTCTGTGAGAACCATGCCACAGACGCATCGTGAGGAAATGTTGTCCAGTTACCGGATTGCAGGTCACGTGTCTGAGTTTTAGTGGGAGGGGGAAAATGCGAATCTCGTAACCCGGGACTGCTTTAGAATTAATGAGGACGCGCGATTGGCCTATAATAGGCCCCATCATCAGTTCTTCGTGTGTAAGTCAATCGTCAATAGTTAACACTGTGCACATAAGGAGTTTGATATAAAAATTTATAAATATTTCGGAAAAACAGGCTTTGGTATTTTTGTCTGCACTTTCCGGGCAATTTTATTTTAAGTTCGCTAGGCGCGGAATCACGTAGGCAGTAGCTTGTTCTACCTAGAGCACCTTGCTTTACCGTTATGCCGCTATACAAATCTCCTTTCTTCTTCTTCTTCTTCTTCTTCTTCTTCTTCTTCTTCTTCTTCTTCTTCTTCTTCTTCTTCTTCTTCTTCTTCTTCTTCTTCTTCTTCTTCTTCTTCTTCTTCCTCTTCCTCTTCCTCTTCCTCTTCCTCTTCCTCTTCCTCTTCCTCTTCCTCTTCCTCTTCCGCTTCCTCTTCCTCTTCCTCTTCCTCTTCCTCTTCCTCTTCCTTTTCTTCCTGGTTTCTTCATCTTCTTCTTCGTCGTCTTCTTCATCTTCGTCTTCTGCTGCTTATTATTATTATTATTATTATTATTATTATTATTATTATTATTATTATTATTATTATTATTATTATTATTATTATTATTATTATTATTATTATTGGCAATTCTAGAGATTCCTTTTTACACCGAGAAAAGATAATTTGAAAATACTATGAAATACTATTAAAATACGATATAAAATTATACAGTGGACTACTTTCAAATTGTCGTCAGCGGACTTTGATGCCATAATTTTGACGACGCTAACCCTCGAAAATAATCATAATCATCGGTCGGATCATCCATTATCCATTGATTAGTAGTAGTTTCAGTTAACTGACACTGTGATAACAAAGATCATTAGCGTCGCCTTCCTCCTTTCTCCAGGTTTGGGACTGGCACTGCCAGAGTGCGAGCATTACATGACTTGCATATCCATAGATTCAACGAAGCTGATGAATAAATGAAGTCGGTTAATAGCGTTTTAAAGGTGTCCAAATAAATCGTTGAATTGACGAACTTCTTGTCCACGCCACAGCAGCTGAACATCAGGAAAATATTAGAACACGAACCACGTTTAACGCTGGCTGCCAAATAAATAAAATAGACTGAGAGAGATTTACAGGTGTCCAAAAGAGAGCATAGTTGTTCCGCCCTCTCCCTCATTTTTGTCGGATTTTTTTGTCTAAGTAAAGATTTGTCCCAGTTTTTTTTATAATGTAGGCCTATGTTGGCATTTTCTTGGATTAAGTTTGCGTTGTTTGGGTCCCGCGTGTGTGCGTGGGCCTACCGCCGGTGATTCCTCTAGTTTTCTCTGCATTGTCTTAGGCCTACGTACTGATATAGCCTATTCCTAGAATTGATTTAGGCTACGACAGAGAGAGTCTCTGATAATTCGAACGTCGCAATATAAATCAAATTAATAAATATACAAATCAATTGTCTGACAGTGACCAGATCTTGTGGCTGCCAGAGCTCTTGATGTTGACCCTGCTATAATTGGCCTATTGTTAAATGGGCGATAAGCTTAGCAAGCGCTTGGGCAGTGGATCCAGAGTTTAACGGCAACTTATCGCAACAAAGGCCGTTGACGCCGACAGAAATTATTTTAAGCCGTTCTCATCGTTCGTTATGCCATAACGACCGATGAGAACGGTTTAAAATAATTTCTACAGCCAACTAAGCGCTTGGGCGAAGCGGATAATAGTCCACACCTTAAAATAGGCCTGCGTTCAGTGTTGCCTACTTCTCGATATTTCTTTCTTTAGATAACTCTTCTTTGAACAGCTTTGGGTTACGTAATAATAATAATAATAATAATAATAATAATAATAATAATAATAATAATAATAATAATAATAATAATAATAATAATAATAATAATAATAATAATAATAATAATAATAATAATAATAATAATAATAATAATAATAATAATAATAATAATAATAATAATAATAATAATAATAATAATAATAATAATAATATATATCCATATATAATACTCACTTCTTCATCCCACTGGCCATGGAAACGATGGGGCCAATTAACAGCAAAGGCCTCAATTTCATCTCAGACTTGGGCCGCCATCTCACACAGGTCACAAGCGAACCCCGTGAGGCCAGCTTCTTGTTTCAACGCCTCTCAGTGACGATACAGCGCTTCAATGCCGTAGCTTTTAGTGGAACGTTTGTTAAGCCCTTAAGCGACATGGATGAGTAGCCGTTCCAGATGCTTCACCTTATATAATGTCTAAGCCCCTGGGGAATGAAGTACCTCAGGGCAAAAAAATAATAATAATAATAATAATAATAATAATAATAATAATAATAATAACAACAACAACAACAATAATAATAATAATAATAATAATAATAATAATAATAATAATAATAATAATAATAATCTTCGTTTAATGTCTCAAACTGACAAGTAGGGCCTACCCAGGATGATTATCGGATGATCGCAAGTTATTACAGGAGTCGAATTTAACTGTTTGGCAGTCATGCAAGGCGCCCATCACGTCCTAATACTCTTTTTTAACGCCACCTAGCGAATGAAAAGGCTGAGTCGACCCTTATTATTATTAATATAATTATTCTGTGATCTTTCATCTGACCGTTTATGATAAATTGTATGTATGTAAAACTTTGTATGTATCAAAATTAACATTTATAAGCCTACGTCATTTGACGGTTGGTATGCTAAAATAATGCACCAGTTAAGATTTTAGTTTTGCAACAATATCTAATCAAACTCCTTCCAGATCCCTGCCCCATTTTGCTCAGGAGCCTTCGACACCCTGGCCCGCTACTTGCTGGAAAGTATTGCCACTGACCCGCCATTAAAACAGGTTTGACACCCCTGCTTTAAGGTCAGTTGTGGTCGTTGTATACAACAGCCACACAGCAACTAACGTTGTTCATCGACAATATTTTCGCCCACTGTGAGGCTTAATTTTATTTTAAATTACGCATACAAATGATATACATGTATATGTGGAGATGCGTTGCCCGATCTGCAGACCTGCACGGGAAGGACTAAGTACTGGGCTTTACGATGTGGTGAGGGCGACAACGGTGGCACGCCTGTTGTATGCTGCTCCCGCATGGTGGGGCTTTGCCAGCCAAAGGGAGAAGGGAATGCTCCAGACTGTAATGAACAGATTGATCCGTCAGCGATACCTCCCAAGTGATAGCCCAACCTTTGAACAACTATGCCTTAAAGCCGACACCTGCTTGTTTTCGGCGGTCCTGGCAAACCCGGGCCATGTTCTCCATAGGTTTCTTCCTCCAAAAAGCTGTTGGCCTATTCCCTTCGACCCCGGTCACATGACCGTGTTTTACCTTTAGCTAATCATAATATGAAAAAACTTTTATAGTTAGAATGCTTTATTCATATTGACTATTGATTGTTTATTGTTTATTATACATGATGTATGTACACCAGAATGCGGATTGCAACTGGTTCAATAAAGAATATACTTACTTACTTACTTACTTACTAAGAAAGTACGCCTATACATAAAACGTACATAGGCCAACAGAAATGTGTACAATGAGGGGTGGCAATCGTCACTGGTAAACAATATACATATCGAGACTCTTAAATAAAAATTAATTTTTTTTGCGAAACACACTTTGGTATTTTTTTCCATCATATCATTAACCCTCGGGCTACCAAGGGGGGGGGGTTGCCACCCCCCTAGGTTTTTTTCATCTCAAACTTTTTCCGTATGGAATAAAAATTTGACCTTTTAGGTAGCTGTAGGGGTTCATTTACACACGTTTTGAGGTAAAATGTGAGATGATATCTCACACCGTTCAAAAGTTATACCCAATATACCCGAGGCACCAGGGGGGTGGATACCACCCCCTAGATTTTTGACTATATCTTATCCGTCATTTAATATTAAGAGACACAAATTTTACCATTGTTTAGAGGGAATGTGGGGCTACATTTCTATGGTCACTGAGTTGACCTGAGACAACCGGAAGTGCTCAAAATAAATAATAATACGCGTAATATGCGTGAAAAATGGCTGAATGGAAGGACTCCCCCTTAGTTTTTTGTCTGTAGTGTATTCATTTGTCTTCCTGGAAGAGAAACAAAGATACCATTCTTTAGAGGGAATGAAGGGCTTCATTTGCATACCTACACCTTTGTCTTTTGAATACCGGAAGTGATCAAAATAAATAATAATACGCGTAATCTGTGTGAAAATGGCTTAATACAGCATTACAACGTAAACCGATATATATGTATGGATATATATGTATGGATGTACATTTATACTATATAAACATGTGTAGGGATGATTTTGTGTATCTTTTATACATAGATTGGTTTCAAAACACACATAATCTTATATTTGTTTATCCAAAAAGTACAAAATGTACGCAATAATATACAATATTGCTAATTAAAGGGTTCCGTTGTTAAAAGTGATGTAATTTCGAGGTGCATTCACATAATGTACAACTAAATATACCATTCTGTGCAGAAATGAATGCTGAATCCAATGCTATATTACAAGTTATGATATGTAAAACCAAACACGAAATCCAGGGGGGTGGTAACCACCCCCCTTGGTAGTCCGTGTTACAAAAAAAGCTTGGTAGCCCTAGGGTTAACCTCCACCAGCTCCTCCTCCTCCTCTTCCTCCTCCATCTCTTGCTCCATCTCTTTCTCTTTCTCCTACTCCTTCTCTTTCTCTTTCTCCTTCTCCTTCTCCTTCTCCTTCTTCTCCTTCTCTTTCTCCTTCTCCTTCTCCTTCTCCCCTCCTCCTCCTCCTCCTCCTCCTCCTCCTCCTCCTCCTCATCTATATATATATATATATATATATATATATATATATATATATAGACTATGACATTTTTTAAGGTAATAATAATAATAGCCCTGCATAATAGTCCTGCATGTTAGAAGTTATCTGAACAGTCGACGAGCCATACGACAGCATATTCCGATGATCTGGACAACTCAACTCGTTATCGGTTGCACAGTCACTGACCTGTATTATATTCAAACGACAGTATCGGAAATCGAAATTTCAGATGACAAGTGCGCTCGATCAGCCTTTGAAGTTCATCGTCTGGCTAAATCGAATTCCCAAACGATGATCATGACGGCTTCCGACCGACTGGAAGACGGTTCTTTGGAAGTGTCACGCACGAATTTCCAATCGATGGACGAATCTGACTCGCTTGGAGAGGACCCTCCAAAGGAAAGAACGGAAAGACGTTTCCCGCTCAGAGGGAAACGGCTTTTTGGATGGCAGCTTAAAGCAAAAGAAACGTGTTAATAAAACCTGATTATGTCTTCTTCGCATTCAACCTGAAGTATATAGATTTCTCAAGTGTTCCTAATATTTGAGGCTTCTAGGCTCCATGGCAACCAAAAGATCAATAGGAAAAAAGTTATGTTGCTCACTTTTTTAAGAGCAATGCTGTGTATTACACGTAAGATTATGAGAGAGTATAATTATAGCCTCAACTCTGTTCAATTTCAGATATTTGATTTTCCGGCCAGACGCTTCAGTTCCTCTTCCGTCCAGAAAAGGAGTTATATATTCTGTGGCGCATTGGATCTACAATCCAACGATCGCGAGTTCACATCTGTCGTGCTACGACAGTTAACAGATTGTTTTCGAACACATAATTATAATTATTGTATCGCTGTTTCAGATTGTCTGCCGTTGTTTGTTCTTGATAAGTCATCTTACGCTTCGTGATTATACTGCACATAGGCATCGTATAATAATAATAATAATAGTAATAATAATAATAATAATAATAATAATAATAATAATAATAATAATAATAATAATAATAATAATAATAAGAATTATAATAATAATAAGATGATACGTCTTTCTATTTGCACGCAGCGGTTTAACCCTAGGGCTACCAAGCTTTTTTTGTAACACTGGCTACCAAGGGGGGGTGGTTACCCCCCTGGATTTCGTGTTTGGTTTCACATATCATAACTTGTAATATAGCAATGGATTCAGCATTCATTTCTGCACAGAATGGTATATTTAGTTGTACATTATGTGAATGCACCTCGAAATTACATCACTTTTAACAATGGAACCCATTAATTAGCAATATTTTATATTATTGCGTACATTTTGTACTTTTTGGATAAACAAATATAAGATTATGTGTGTTTTGAAACTAATCTATGTATAAAAGATACACAAATCATCCCTACACATCTTTATATAGTATAAATGTACATCCATACATATATATCCATACATATATATCGGTTTACGTTGTAATGCTGTATTCAGCCATTTTCACACAGATTACGCGTATTATTATTTATTTTGATCACTTCCGGTATTCAAAAGACAAAGGTGTAGGTATGCAAATGAAGCCCTTCATTCCCTCTAAAGAATGGTATCTTTGTTTCTCTTCCAGGAAGACAAATGAATACGCTACAGACAAAAACTAAGGGGGAGTGCTTCCATTCAGCCATTTTTCACGCATATTACGCGTATTATTATTTATTTTGAGCACTTCCGGTTGTCTCAGGTCAACTTAGTGACCATAGAAATGTAGCCCCACATTCCCTCTATAGAATGGTATAATTTTGTGTCTCTTAATATTAAATGACGGATAAGATATAGTCAAACATCTAGGGGGGGGGTGGTATCCACCCCCCTGGTGCCTCGGGTATATTGGGTATAACTTTTGAACGGTGTGAGATATCATCTCACATTTTACCTCAAAACGTGTGTAAATGAACACCCTACAGCTACCTAAAGGTCAAATTTTTATTCCATACGGAAAAAGTTTGAGATGGAAAAAACCTAGGGGGGGTGGCAACCACCCCTTGGTAGCCCTGAGGGTTAATGCTGTTGCATTTCGAAGCACCTTTTTGCAATTGACCGGTGAGGATGACCGCTAACTCCAGAACGAAAACGCTCTTCATATAGTTTCTAAAGGCTGAGGGATCATATATACCTCGGGCAAAAAAAAAAATAAATAAAAAAAAAAAATAATAATAATAATAATAATAATAATAATAATAATAATAATAATAATAATAATAATAATAATAATAGTGGTAATAATAGTAATAGTAATATGATGATGATGAAGTTAATGATGAAGGGGATGATTATGATGGTGACGAAGAAGAAGATGATGATCGTAATGATTGGAGGAGGAGGATAGGGAGGAGGAGGAGGCCTATGATAAATAAGGCGATCACATAATGATGCGGTGATGGTCATGGCAGTGTTCGTGATAATAGGGATGGTGTTAGTTGTGGCAGAGTGACGATGATGATGATGGCTCTGACGATGACGATGGCAATGATTGTGATGATAGTGGCGATGATGATGATTATGACGATTATGATAAAGATGATACTGAATAATCCTCTGTGGCTGGCTCGGCGACCTGGAATGGGCTTCCGGTGGCACTGCGTCTGACGCCAATAGGGCACTCTGCCATGTTCTTCTCTGGCCTTAAAACTGTCCTGTTTGACCGGGGTTGGGCTGGCAGCGCTCCTGAGTAGACTGCCTTGAAGGGGCGGTATATAAAACTGCTGTAATACTGAGTTTTAATTAGAAGAGAGAAAGAATTGTAACCGGAAGTGGCATGGTAGTCGATCAGCTAACGCGTTGCCTTCTTACCTTTGCGACTTGGTTCGAATCCCAAGAAGTGTGACGTGAAATCGATATAGGGTGCAGGTCGAAATGTGCACCATCTCGAAGGCAATTATCACATTCGATATGAGTACCTCGTTAGAATTTTTTTAAAAATTTCGAACTGCTTTTTGATGGAAAATCTAGTGAGTCAACTAAAATGTGGGGCATGCAGGGTCTATATATAGGTCTACAGCATGACGACACTGGCTTCTTATTACAAGTCGTAATAGTACTGTGAGTCGTGCAAGGTCAACACATGGAATGAAGCTCTGCCTTCAATCCTGGGTTTCTGGGCTATCATATTAAACATTTTTTATGACGCTGTGGTTTATGTTCTAGAAGAGTGATGATCTGACACTTAAACGCTTGCAAACTAATCTTAATAGAGTTTGTTTATTTTAATTTCTTCCATGCTTTCACGCTCCTAATAGTAGGTCATAATACGTAACGGCATCTAAAAAGGGTTCCTTAACCTTGACCATAGTTGTTAAAAACGATCAAGTCAAAATAAAAAACGGAAAAAAACGTCGTTTTATTGAAAAAAATAAAAAACGGAAAAAACGAGAAAAAAACGGAAAAGAAAATAATTTGACTTTTCTACACCTTTTACTGCATTTTAAAATTAAAACCTTGTTTACAATTTAATTTTAAGTAGCAAATAACATAACTTTATTAGTAAACACCAAGTAACGGTAATCTCCAACAATTATTTTCTTTTTCATAAGACTTAGTTTGGTTTAAAAAGAATTCGAGAAATTAAAAATATTGAAATCTTTTCGATTACATTGTGTAAATTAAAATTGTATACATAAGTCCTCATCAATCCATGCAGACATAAGCAACTAAAAACTAAACTTTGCAAGTATAGAGTGTACTTAATTAAAAAGTAGGTTTACTTATCTAAATTATTTCTAATTTAACTTGTACCTGGATGCGGTGTGACATCCCGAATAATCAATAAACGAAGATATATATACTTACAATTCTGACTTATATAGGAACTTGATAATGGAGTAATATCCGTCAGTTTATCAGTCAATCAGAGATTACTGAGTACAAAGACAATATTTCGCATTTAGGATAAATATAGAAATTCAAATAACTTTATAAATTTTATTTACTGTAGCTGTTTATTTAAACTGATGGTACTAAATAGTGACGTAAATTATGTGAATTCTTGAAAGGACGGAGACAACGTAAAGGATATCAGACAAAAATAAAATTTAACAAATAGTAACAGACAGTTAATAAATAAATAAATAAAGTTACATAAAAAAATAAAAAACGGAAAAAACGAGACGAGAAATAAAAAACGAAAAAACGACGTTTTTGGGGAAAAAATAAAAAACGAAAAAAACCGTTTTTTACAACTATGACCTTGACGTTAAAATGTAAGGGATTCCCAAATGGCAGCCATGCTTGATGGGCTGAGAGAAGGGCAGGGAATCTGATCGATCTTTGTGTAAAGAATATTAGATCTGAATCTTTCTAAAACAATTCTGTGTTAGCCTGTGTTAAAAGACACAATAGGCCTACTTCAATATCGTGCAAAAACAAGAAACGCATCATTTCAAACAATAAAAAGCTTTGCGACATGGAATTCCGTGATGTCGTCTGAAAGTTTTGGTCATCGTATAAGTTTAATTATTATAGCAAGATCATTCTGGATTGTCTGTTTCAATTGTGAATGACTAGTAGAATAGTTGCAGTAAATTACATAGCTTAAACGAAGGACCCTTGTCATATCGTAATTAAGAGTGGCAGATGACTAAAGAAGAGCAGCGCTCGTCGATAAGCTGGTGCTCTGCGCTTACTTAGCGTTAGAGTTGCGCTTAAAAAATTCCAGCTTACGATTACGATTCAAATTAAAGTTCCTGCGAGGGTTTAGAAAGTTTCCCGATAATTAGAGGGCCTAGACCCTATAGTGAGAAAATTCCTTAATATTTAAGTAGGTAATTAGGTAAGTAGGTAAAGTGCGTAGACACACGAGGGGCCTATTAGTCCTACGTTGGACAATGCAATTAACGTTCAAGTCTCGAAGGACATAATATCTCAGTTTCTCATGACACTATAGCTGCCTAGGTTTAGGCTGTGTAACGTTTGTAAGTCTAACGTTGATCAAGTCGATAAGCTTTTAACCATTAGTATAATACGTCTGTCGAAAATTCCAAGCATCATGAATATCATTCCGTCTTTTTCAAAATTCTAAAAAATTCTACTGATTTTTAAGTTATCTATCTATTACGTTATCTGTCCACTCCCTTCACACTGAAACAGAGATTGTGAGATCCTCACCAAATCTAACAAACGTCGGTCGGTAAAGAACAGATACATCGACGCATTGAACTGAACTCAAACACATTTTATTGAATACCAAATGCAGTGATACTGTTACAAAACAAAAACTTCCAAGTAACCTTGAATCCCGCCAACAGAAACTCTCCCTCGTTTTGTTTATTTTATATATTTGTAAATTTATATGTAATCTATAATTATTATATATAATCTATAATTATTTAGAATCTTATTATTATATTATAAATTTATATATAATCTATAATTATTATATATAAGAAACTTAATCTATAATTATTAATATCTATATATATTCAAATATTTCTTTATAACTTTATATATTCTAATAGGTCACGACGTTAAAAGTCTATGTGTTTCTGTTACATAGGCCTACTCAGATGAATCGACGCCTGTAACATTGCTGTTACCGCCTGTACTTAAATATAATAATACGGGTGTGATCCTGTTAGTCGAAAACTATTGTTCCTTATATACTGTATGTTTAACCAAATGACACCCTAAACGCCATCAATATAACTTCCGTGTAGCGTGTTTGTCTTATTTGCGATGACTAAATCATTCGGAACCGAAAGCGAACCGCAAGAGTCGATGTTCGTGACATAACAAAGAACGATTTGCATTACATGACCTGACATTATATATCGTTACAGTCGCCATGGTCACAACGCTTGCACGTCGCGAATCCTGGTCTGGTTGCAGCGTCTGGTCGAGCGTTGGTCAGACTCGCAGAAGGTTCTCGCAGGACTTGGAATGTCGCGGCAGTCGCTGTCGAACGAACGTCTTAATGAGGGTTCCCTTCGACTTGGCGAGGCACCCCATCAGACATGAGTCATCGCGTGACCTCTGCTTCAGATGCTGCGTTGTCTGGTGTGTCTTTCGTCGACTGGAGAAGCGCAACTGTTTGAGCATTCCCACCAGGAGGTCATCGACACGGTGGTTCAGAATGGCTGAGACGTCGATGTATTTACTGTCGTACATTTCCGCCATAGTCTTTCCCTCTGCAACCAGACAAAGCAAATCGGGTAAAGTCTTATTGAATGCCAGTAGATAACTAAGAGTACGTATTGCCTGGCTGTCATATATACAGTCAGTTTCAATTGCCAATTGGCTGTCACACGTACTCTTAGTTAACTACTAATGCCAGATTAAATACAACGGAAATCATTTCCACGCAATGCTGATGAATGACGCTCGTGAATAAGCTGGTGCCCTGCGCTTAGTTTTCGAGTGATGCTCTAAAAATTTGAAGTTTACGATCACGATCACGATGTTCTTGCAATGCATCGAAGATATGTACCTATACTCTTGAGCTACGTAATTTGTGGTTACTACATTTGATTAGTCAGTTAGTTATTTAGTTTCTGTTTAACAACGCTGCGTCATTAGCAACACCCTCTTTTTTTATCTAGGCTCTGGACTGGCACTTCCAGAATACGGGTAGTAGTTGAGTTGTAACTATAGTTAGAATTCAACTTAGACCTCTTCAGGACGCCCTCTTGATCACAGCAATTATAAGTTTGCATTATGCCATGTTATTTGTGACGCACATTGATGGCGATTCAGTAAACGGTTATGCTGTATTATGTAACATAATGTTCAACATAAAGTATAGGTAAATCCAAAGTGAACCAACGCTCCACCACTTGGGCTTTCTAATTTCTGGATGATCTAACACTGTAATAACGACGAGCTGCGCTGGTTCCCCAGTCGCTTTTAGTACGTTCTCGTCCTTACAGTGTCAAGCCTCCAGACAACGTTAGCACTAGCAGCTGGTCAAGCTACTGCCCTAAGTAAATTCGCAACGGTATACAGAACCACAAATATATGATTATGGTCAGTCCGTCCATTCGTGTGCTCAGTCATCATTCTTCACTCGTCTTGATGTAGCGAATCGTTTGTCTCTGTTGGCTTCACATCCGTCCGGTTCGTTATAGCATCGATCCATCTCTTTCTAGGTCTTACTATTTGGCTGAAAACATCGGGAACTTGCACCGGTCTGTCGTAAATCATTCTGCATATTCTACAGATGTCCCTGCACGGCTTTAACTTTCTCACAGTCCGGTACCGTTTAGAGTGAGAGAGAGAGAGAGACTTTGCGGCACCAACTCTTTGTTTTCGCACCTTTTTGTGTTGAACCTTGTGTATGATGATGCCACTTTTATTCTGTCTTACGTCATTCTCTTCTTTTATTCTATCGTATTCCATTCTCCACTCAGTGAGCGAAGGGTCGAGTGAGTGAATGACCGATTTAACAATGGACTAATAGACAAAGAAGAGCAGTCCCTTAAACTTGGGTATGAAGTGTCAGCGACTTCAATTTCTAAGCCTCGGCATACGAAGGCGGGTGGCCAGTCCTCTCCATCACCGTCTCATGTTCCCACCAACAGTGTACAGTCAGTGTAATCATTTTAACTGAATTATCTAGGGGCGCAAGTGGAGGAGAAATCTCGAACCAAATTTCTGCCCTGGCAGAGATTTTAACCCCAGGCAACTTAGTTGACAGTCCAGCACGCTAACCACTACGTAACACTATGGACTAATAGAAGAACGAGAAGAAGAAGAAGAGCAGTCCTTTAAGCTAGCTCTGACGTAGCCATTGGTATGAAGTGTTAGCGACTTAAATTTCTTAGCCTCGGCATATGAAAGCTGGTCCTCTCCCTCGCCGTCTCATATTCCTACCGACAGTGTACAGTCAGTGTGCTAATTATAGATGAGTTACCTAGGGACGCAGGTGGAGCAGAAATCTCGACACACATTTCTGCCCTGGCGGGAATGGACTAATGAACTGGAAGTGGATGATAAATTCATAAACTGAGTCATCGACTGACTAATTTATGTTGGAACCTCGGTCCGCATGCGCACTGACCTTGTTTACTGATAATTCTTGACCTTTCAAGGTCGCTTTTGTTTGCGACAAGGATGATTGGTTTCTTGCTTGAGGCATAGATGTCGTTACGCATTCGGCAGAGCAGATCGATGGCCTTCTGATATGATCGGCGGTCAATAATTGAGTACACAATGATGAAACCATCGACGTCATACTCTTGCCACGTATTGAGTTCCTGTAATACCAGATTAAGTTAAACTCAAAAGAGGAGTGTCAGTGTTACAGACAGATAGACAGATAGACAGACAAACAGACAGACAAAAAATAAGCAGACAGACAAACAAACAAACAGCAGCCAGGCAGGCAGACAGACATATAGCGCAATTAGACGATTGAATTAGACGATACGTTTCATAGAGTTTGGCGTTGCTTGACGGTCAGATACACAGTCAGAAAAAACAAGCAGACGGACAATAGTCTATCACTTCGGTCCGAAAGCCTCAGCCTGTCACTGAAAACTGAAATGTTCCTTCAAGCATATCCATGTGACTATAGGGCAGTCGATATCAGCCGAGAATCTAAAGATCGTAGAACCAAAATACTTATACAGTATAATCATCATCTGTCGCATGCTCCGCTCTCGAACGTTCCAGTTTCCGAGACACGAATCCAGCCATCGCCATGAAAGATATTTTGACTGCAGATCACATAAAATTCATGGGCGTAGGTAGATTCCCGAACAGCCGCTCGCCAGGAAAGCGTTGGGATAGGTGACTGCCCTTTTCGAGACGATCTAACACGCCCTTGTGGCATGTCACCCTGTCGGATTTTTCTGTCTGGTTTGTCTCCCGCAGTCTTCCTCCTTTCCCGATGCAACCCAGTACAATTGTCGACTAATTATAATATAACCTAATTATAACACAAGGTCTACCCATAACGAGCATCATAAATTCCATTACTCCAGTTTCAGCACCAATGTGAGGCTACGAAAAAGCGCTATAAAAGTTCAATGCATTCAAGCACGCATACATAATGCATGCATAGATGCATTATCGATAACTTAACTATTAGTTAATTTATCCTAATTTTTTGTTTAAATCCTGTCTCCGAAAGTAAGCTTGCTGTCAAGTGTTATCTGAACTTTTTATTTCATTACCTGGGTGGCCCAATTTAGCGGGATCGTCCATCCCTTCAGGGTCCTCCACTTGGTAACCGGACGGAAAGTCATTGAATGTACACTGCCATAATTGTTAAATATGATGTCGGTTACAGGAAAATAAATTGAATTGAATTGAATTGAATGGCTTCTTCGAACTCCGCCACTATTCTACCCGTGGTAGTGCCATTCCCAAGCCCGGAGCAAGGAGGAGGGCAACGCCAATTATCTTTGTTATGACACAGCGCCGTTAAACATCAACTAACCAACCAAACCTACCGAGCTGTATTAAGCCAGTCATCAGGAATGCACCGAAGAGAGATTAGCTTGCCAGTCCCATGCCTGGAGAAAGGAGGAGGGCGACGCTAATCATCTATGTTATGATGCAGTGTCGTTAAACTGCGACTAACCGACTTCTTCGATAGAATATGGTATTTGATTACCATATCATACAAAGTGGCCTTCGAATGACGTCAACGGCGTTATGAGAACGGCGATATAGATGTTATTGGATACATACATACATACATACATTCAAACATACATACATACATACATACATACATACATACATACATACATACATACATACATACATGCATGCATGCATACATACATACATACATACATACATACATACATACATACATACATACATACATACATACATACATACATACATATATGCATGCATGCATACATGCATACATATATACATACATACATACATGCATGCATACATATATACATACATACATAAATACGTACACACACATACATACATACATACATACATACACACCACATACCTACGTATACATACATACATACATACATACATTCATGCATACATTTATACATAAATGCACACAGTAATACATAGACATCATATTACATTACAAGGATTTGGATCCAGTTCCCGTAGATGTTACATGTCGAATTACTCTACTCGCTTCAGCTGCATTCCGCCGTGATTGTTGTTCTCGTGATCAGTGAACGGTGAAATGGATTGGGCGCAATTCAATGTGCTCTCCTATTCAGCCTTTGACTCGGACGACGTCGCCGAAACTCAGACGCTCATTTGTCACAGTTCAATGGATGCTAAGCTGGCCTCAATCCAGTCAAGGAATACACCAACTGACGTGCACTTAATGCACTCCTCTACTATTTACACACGGACAGCGCTGTCACATAAACTAATGAAATACGCGCGCACACCCACGAGCATACACCCATGCGCAGACGCAAACACACGCACACGCACACATAGACGCATATTATATAACGTATATAGAGTAAATCTTGTCGCCCAATGTTCTGGAAGGAACGGAAGGAGTTGATATATATATATATATAATATATATATATAATATATATATATACTAGGGTGGTCCAAAAACACAAAGTGTCTCAGAGTTGCCCTCCACAACCCTGCTTTTGTTCTATGGCTGCCCACTATTACCTCTACCAAATTTGAGAGAGATTGATGAGTATTTAGAGGTCGCTTAAGGTCAGGGTATTTTCACCATGTTAAGCATGAAATCGGTAATCTGCACTAAGAACAGAAAACAGAATTTCAGTTGAATTAAAACATATAGTGCAGCAATGAAAATAAGAAAAGGTTCCAAAATGTTCAATTTTGCTATGGAAACACTGGAACTTTTCTTGAGTAACACATTCTATGTCCTCTGTCATCTTCATCAGCGTGGCCTTAGAGCAGGATGCATAGGTGTTCCTGCAGCGTTTCGCGAGCTGAAGAAGGAACTGCTGCTCTTCATTCTTTGTCAACGATTAACTCTACTGCTGCATCAAACCAATGGCTCTCCCAGTAGAGTCGTTCATAACTGTCATGACTGACGCTGCCTTTAGGAGGTCCTGGTAGGAGTGATCATCGCATCCTTAGGATCCTTAACCAGGAAGCATTGGGCCTTCTCTTTTCCATTCAAGTTCAGAATGTCAACTATGACAGTAGTTCTCTCTGTGATGGAAGATGCAAGGCCAAGGGAGCTGAGGGGTTCAGAAGGATGGTCGAGGCACTTCACATAATTGATGGACTGTGGAAGGTGGAGGTTTGTCACCATCGGTGTTTTCACATCCACTACAATTCTGTTGTCAAACAAGGACAAGCTGACCAACATTTTTGAAACGTACCAGATATGCCTACCGAATGTGGTCGAGGCAACCTTTGCCACTCTCATATTTAGATATTTACTAAGCTCCTCCAGCAGCAGTAGATCGATGAGCGGTGCTCTCATAGGCAGAGGAGCTTCATGCCAGAACCGAAAATAGACAAGTCTCACAAACAGTGCAGTTCCTTTACACTGTGCTTCTCTTTGGCAGTTGGAGATAATAGCTGCTGGAAAAGAAATGTTTTAATGCTAAAGATAAATTTCACCATCAAACGTGCATGATGGAATTCTCCTGGTGCCTGAAAGGAAACTCTTGCTCCCTTTGCACCACCCTGGAAGATCAAACTGAGTTTCAAGAATTCCTCGTAGTCTTCTCTCTGAATTTCACCATATTTCTTCTCGAAGAGCAAGTGTGTGTGCATCAAAGATGTCATCGGAAGCCACTTCATTTGTCGCTTGGTCAATGTGTGGCCAGCTTTGCTGGAACCTGCATAGCATAGTAATGGGAGACCCTACAGTAGGTCCAGAATCCAGATAAAGAGCCGAAACAGCAAGTGGAAGTTCTGTGACATGATGGCGGCAAGCCATCCAGGTTAATTCTTGCTAATTCGAATTCTCAATAAAAGTACAGGAACCATTCCTCAGGCGAGTATTGCTGGCAGTGATGTCATAGACTATATACCACGAACTAGACTCCGAAGTCCGAAGACCCCAGTCAGCCAGAGTCCTCAGGCAGGCTTCAGCTTGTTCGTTACCAGTTCTGCAGCCAATTTTTGGATCTCCCAGTATATATCTCTTCCCTGTCACCTATGACTAGTAGGCTACTGCAAGTCTGTCACCTGCTCCTCATGATTCTTGTTGCATGATCGTCGGATGGAGATTTTGTTGGGAGATGGGACCCAGATAGTTTTTTCTGTGCCTTCTCTATCAGCCAAACTTCAGCACTGCTTCTTGTCTTTGCACAAAAATGAGCTCTGTCAAAAACTCTACAGTCAAATCTCTTCAATTCCTAATCTTCACCAATGTACTGATAAATCTGACTAAGTACAAAAGTTTACAGTTCTTAAAAACAATTTTAAAAATTATATTTATTTGCATTTTACTTCAAAGACTAGTTAATAATGTTAGATTGGTATTTCTAAACTTCAGTTTGAAACAACACTTCAAAAGTAAGTAAAAAGCGGTTCAAATAATATGTTTTTGAGTAGATAACAGTAAATAATTTCCACTATGCCATGGTATTATCAAGAGAATGTTTGGCGACCTTGAGCGACCTCTAAAAATGCTCCAATCTGCTTCAGATTTGTTCTACATCTTACTTAGGAGAGGTAGAACAGATTTAAACTTGTGGAGCAAAGTTCTGATAAAGATGAAATTTTACCATTGTGTCGTGGACCACCCTAATATATACATAATATATATATATATATATATAGAGAGAATATATAGCCTATATATATACATATATACAGTGTACATTGTATATAGATTGAATGATTATGCACGGTAAAGGATTGATCTGAGCGCTCGTCTTGCAGCGCAGTGTGTGCTACTGTGCTGGGTCCTTGAGCAAGTCCTTCTCTCGCACTAATTACGCGGCGCCATCGATTGATGCTTGGTCATTATACGGCGGCGCTTAAGTAAATAGAGAAATAATAATCGTATAAATAATACACTGAGACGATTTAACGTGATATGGTCGTCACTGTAATTCTTTTACGTTAACAGCTGTGACAATATTTCACTATAGAGGTCACTGTTTCATGTTACATAGTCATATGTACTAAATCCAGATCCATAACCGTTGTGGAAAAACAGGTCTACATGAACCTGTGCGTGTGTGTCTGTGTGTCTGTCTTTGTGTGTGTGTGTGTGTGTGTGTGTGTGTGTGTGTGTGTGTGTGTGTGTGTGTGTGTGTGTGTGTGTGTGTGTGTGTGTGTGACTGTGCGTTTGAGCGTGTAATAATGATGTCAATCAGAAATATGTCACGCATGACGTCATTTCGCTTGACATCCTCCTTTGACATCAATCGTTCATCTACCCCGTGAAGAAGATAGACGGACATGATTCGCATTCGCAGCAGCCACGCAGAGGCAAAGCTACTCGATTTTCATATATATATATATATATATATATATATATATATATATATATATATATATATATACATATTGAATGCAATATATCTTCGACAGGTTGAAGCTTCCAATGGTGCCACTCCTCTCGATGTTGGGCTTCCTCCTTTAGTTTGCTGTCTCCATCAAACATCATCCATGCAGTCCAACAGCATCCCTGTCGTTCCCTGTCCCTCCATTCTTCCTTCCATGGTATAGTTCTCAGCAGGGAATGCCCTCTCGGTATCGGACCAGTGAACATGGTGATATATATACATCAATATATATATATATATAAACATTAATATATATAATATATATATATATGTAATTCATAGACGCAGATGATTTGTGAGCATGTATTGAGCCGCTGTAATAGTATGGCGACCTGTCGATATATAATTATATATATATACATTAATATATATATATATGTATATATATATACATTAATATATATATGTATGTATATATGTAATATGTAATTCATAGACTCAGGTGATTTGTGAGCATGTATTGAGCTGCTGTAATAGTATGTAGACCTGTTGATATATATATACATTAATATATATGTACATTAATATATATATACATTAATATATATATATATATGTAATATATAATTCATAGATGCACGTGATTTGTAAGCATGTATTGGCTGCTGCTGTACTAGTGGTGTATGTAGACGTATACTCACTCCGTTGTAAGGCAGATCGATGAGTTCCAGAATCGATTCCTCGCCGTCGACGACAACAGAAATCGTTATCTCGACACCGTCATCTGAAACAATTACGAGTAGACAGAGAATACTGGCTGAAACAATGGCACAAAGCCAAACGAAACACTGGCTCCCAGGTCAACAGTGTTACATAAAGACACGACACGAGGTCGACTGTGCTAAACGAAACACTGGCTCAAGGTTCAAGAGTGCCAAATGAAAACATGGCACGATGTCAGAAGTGCCAAAGAAAACAATGGCTCGAGGTCTACAGTGTCACATGAGAGCATGGCACGGGTCAACTGCGCCAAATAAAACACTGGCTAAGGGTCAAGAGTGCCACAAGAAAACATGGCACGGGTTGAACTGCAAAACAAACATTGACTCGGAGGTCAACAGTGTCGCATGAAAACATGGCACAAAGTCAACATTGCCGAACGAAACATTGCCTGTAGGTCAACAATGCCGAACGAAATATTGGCTGTTGGTCAACAGTGCCGAACAAGGGTTCAATATTGATAACAGCACAACTGCAGACGTTAAAACGTACCCAATGCTCTGCGAAGTTACATGTACCTAGCCATAACAACGGCTCCATGTCTGGTAGAACCATGATCATAAACCATCTTTAGAGGGCTTAGTTTATCTTATCATGGACCAAAAGTAATTGGACTTATGTTGAGCAAGCTTGTTATTACAGCGACGCAAAACATGGATCATGTCGAACAAATGGTAACAGAGGATCAAACAGAGGCTGGGAGGATCAAAACGAAAGCGGACAGGGCCATATGGAAGCTTAATGGACCAAACTGAAGCTGGGAGGACCAGATGAAAGTTGTGAAACAAAATGAAGGCTGCTAAAACCATTTGATACCTTGAGCTTCCATTTGGAACTCCGACGTGGAGCTAAACGGACCAAACGGAAGCCTAGCATAGAGGACTGAATAGAAGCTGAAAGGACTAACTAGAAGCTGAGAGGAGAAAACAAACGGAAGCTGAGAGGAGAAAACAAACGGAAGCTGAAAGGATTGAATAGAAGCTGAGAGGAGAAAACGGAAGCTGAGAGAATTGAATAGAAGCTGACAGGAGAAAAAGCTGATAGAAGAAAACGGAAGCTGAAAGGATTGAATAGAAGCTGAGAGGAGAAAACGGAAGCTGAGAGGATTGAACAGAAGCTGACAGGAGAAAAGCTGATAGAAGAAAACGGAAGCTGAAAGGATTGAATAGAAGCTGAGAGGAGAAAACGGAAGCTGAGAGAATTGAATAGAAGCTGACAGGAGAAAAAGCTGACAGGAGAAAACGGAAGCTGAAAGGATTGAATAGAAGCAGAGAGGAGAAAACGGAAGCTGAGAGAATTGTATAGAAGCTGAGGAGAAAACAAACGGAAGATGAGAGGATTGAACAGAAGCTGACAGGAGAAAAAGCTAACAGGAGAAAACGGTAGCTAAGAGGACTGAACAAAAGCTGAGAGGAGAAAACGAAAGCTGAAAGATTGAATAGTAGCTGAGAGGAGAAAACGAAAGCTGAAAGAACTGAATAGAAGCTGAGAGGAGAAAACAGTAGTTGAAAGGACTGATTAGAAGCTGAGAGGAGAAAACAGTAGTTGAAAGGACTGATTAGAAGCTGAGAGGAGAAAACAAAATCTAAAAGGATTTAATAGAAGCTGTGAGGACTGAACAAAAGCTGAGAGGAGAAAACGGAAGCTGAAAGGATTGAATAAAAGCTGAGAGGAGAAAACGGAAGCTGAGAGAATTGAATAGAAGCTGAGAGGAGAAACCGGAAGCTGAGAGGATTGAACAGAAGCTGACAGGAGAAAAGCTGATAGAAGAAAACGGAAGCTGAAAGGATTGAATAGAAGCTGAGAGGAGAAAACGGAAGCTGAGAGAATTGAATAGAAGCTGACAGGAGAAAAAGCTGAGAGGAGAAAACGGAATCTTAAAGGATTGAATAGAAGCAGAGAGGAGAAAACGGAAGCTGAGAGAATTGTATAGAAGCTGAGGAGAAAACAAACGGAAGATGAGAGGATTGAACAGAAGCTGACAGGAGAAAAAGCTAACAGGAGAAAACGGTAGCTAAGAGGACTGAACAAAAGCTGAGAGGAGAAAACGAAAGCTGAAAGATTGAATAGTAGCTGAGAGGAGAAAACGAAAGCTGAAAGGACTGAATAGAAGCTGAGAGGAGAAAACAGTAGTTGAAAGGACTGATTAGAAGCTGAGAGGAGAAAACAGTAGTTGAAAGGACTGATTAGAAGCTGAGAGGAGAAAACAAAATCTAAAAGGATTTAATAGAAGCTGTGAGGACTGAACAAAAGCTGAGAGGAGAAAACGGAAGCTGAAAGGATTGAATAAAAGCTGAGAGGAGAAAACGGAAGCTGAGAGAATTGAATAGAAGCTGAGAGGAGAAACCGGAAGCTGAGAGGATTGAATAGAAGCTGACAGGAGAAAAAGCTGAGAGGAGAAAACGGAAGCTGAAAAGATTGAATAGTAGCTGAGAGGAGAAAACGAAAGCTGAAAGGACTGAATAGAAGCTGAGAGCAGACAGTTGGCTGGTGTTGACCTACACCTGCTGGCCGAGACCTTTCCTCATATTGCCTTTTCACTTACTGTTCGTGACCTTGGGGTGACACTTGATCAAGAACTTAGTCTGTCGCAGCACGTCAACCTGATCACACGAAGCTGTTACTACCAGCTCCGTCAGTTGCGTGTTGTCCTGAGGTCCCTCTCCCATGATGCTGCTGTGGTACTTGTCCACGCCTTCGTCACCAGCAGAATTGATCATTGTTGCTCGGTTCTAGCTGGTCACCCATCTGGCTTAATAGGGCGTCTTGACCGGGTCCTTCGTTCTGCTGCTCGGCTTATTGGTCATATTCCCAAATATGCCCCAGTTTCTGCCTACATGCGTGATGTATTGCACTGGCTTCCTGCCTCGCAACGCATATCCTATAGGATAGCAGCACTTGTCTGGCGGTGTCTCACTGGTAGTGCTCCGTCCTACTTATATGATCTCTGTCGCCCGGTTTCCGACTTAGCCTCTCGTCGAGCTCTGCGCTCTTCGACTAAGGGGAGCTATTGGTCCCTCGGGCCCGCTCCTCGGTCAGACAGCGTCGAGCCTTTTCGGTTGTTGGCCCCTCCACTTGGAATGGGCTGTCGCTTGCGTTACGCTTACTGCCCCGGAATGATTTGCCTGCTTTCTACCAACTTCTAAAGTCCTTTCTGTTTGGCCGTGGCTGGGCTGGGAGCGCCTCTGAGTAGGTTTCTTGAAGAGGCGCTATATAAATATCCGGAATGAATGAATGAATGAATGAAGAAAACAGTAGCTGAAAGGACTGAGTAGAAGCTGAGATGAAAAAATGGAAGCTGAAGGACTGAATAGAAGCTGGGTGGACTGAAAAGAAGCTGAAAGGATAGAATAAAAGCTGGGAGGAGAAAACAGTAGCTGAGAAGACAGAATAGAAGCTGAGAAGAGAAAACGGAAGGTGAAAGGATCAATGTGAAGCTGAGAGGAACACACTAAGGTCGGCAGCTGACATGATGTTGGTGCTTACTAAGCGAGCGACTGTTAGCGGATGAGAGTGATATAGAGCAATAAATCTCCTACTTGCTGCGTTCATCGTTTCTTCATAATGGCTCTCCACGTGAAGGAGGAAGAGAAAAGTGGACGAGAGGAAGAGTAGGTAGATGAATACGACGAAAAGGAGGAAGAGAAGAGAGGACGAAGAGGAGGAAGAGAAGAGAGGACGAAGAGGAGGAAGAGAAGAGAGGACGAGGAAGAGTGCTTGGACCAAGACGACAGCGAAACAGAGACAGAGGAAAAGGCGGATGAAGAAGAAGCAAGAGAGGGAGGATCTGAGTTTAGAAGGAAGAGGAGAAGGAAATACCAGAAGGATGGAGAGTTTACTCAGGGAAGGCGGAAGAACCTGGAAGAGGAAGTGGATAAAGAGGAAGCGGATAAAGAGGAAGCGGGCAGAAGTAGAGGGAGCCTGCCGACCAAACGAGACTGCCTAATGCCGACGCGACTCCAAAGGAGACAGGCAAACCTATAAATTAGCCGTGTCAATATTTGCCGGGTACCCATAAAAATGCGCTATATACACAGGACCTACGTGTATGCGCGTATGCATGGACTGTGTATACAGGACATAAATACGTTGAATATATATTATATAGTAAGGAGCCCGGTCCACTTCCTGTGGGGTGATTAACACGGTCCATGGTGATGCATACTGTTCATACATGATGAATGAATATGGCGACCGTTTATTCGTTCACTATAGTTTGTTTGTTTGCTCCTTCATTCGCTCTTTCGTTTATTCTCTCACTCGATCGGTAGGTGATTCTGTCGTTCATTGGTTGCAAAGGAATTCGAGTACTCCATTTAATATTTTATTTGACAAATAAATCAATAAATAAGAGCAAATTATGGATAATATATATTTAAAAAAAATGATAATTTAAAAATTTCAAAGCCTTATCCCTTCACCTGTTTATGCACTTCTACTATTCTACAGCGACGTATTATAGAAGTGGAAAACGTTGATATTGCCGTCGTTAGTGCTGTTTCAGTGAACTGGGCGAACCATGCACTTAAGGGTTTTAATGTCCCCAAGACTTCATTATTTAAGGTGTCTTAAAACTAGGGTGTGGCCGATTGGCTTTTTTGCCGATTTCCGATTCCGGACATTGTCCGGATAGTTGGTCTGCTTTGTGCTGAATCCGGATTCGATCCGATTAATCGGCAATATTTATTATTTTTATGTGGTTCTAGGTGGCAAAACACTAGGGTGTGACCGATTGGTATTTTTCCGATTCCCGAATCCGGATATTATCCGGATAGTTGGCCTGCTTTTTTGCCGAATCCAGATTCGATCCGATTAATCGGCGGTATTTATTTTTATTCAGTTCTAGGCACTGTTTGTTACTCCGCGATCGCATTTTGTTGATGCGTCGACTCACAATTTCATCATTAAATTTTTACGCGGACTTTCAATGATAAAGATTAAAGATTACCGCAGGAGATCGCAACAACAGGTTACTATCTCTTGTATAAATGAAAAAGAAATTTTTTTTCAAAAATATTACTTCTTTTGGTATTTGGATCTGTAGTCCTGGGATGCGCCGATTCCGATTAAAATACCTCTGCTGCCTCGTTCGCCAGCCTATCTCCGCCACCTCTCACCGTCCGCTTCGCTCACTTGATCGCCTCGACCTACTTGATCGCCTCGACCTTCTTGTCCCACGAGCGAGGACTACTATGGCTAAATCTCGAGCTTTTGCCTTCATTGGCCCCTCACTATGGAACCAGCTCCCTTCATAAACTCGTTCTTTGATACTATCTGGTGGGACAGGTGCTTCTTTTCGCTGTCTTAAGACCACTCTTTTTGCTCGGAGTCTTTCGCACTGGGAGCGCCTCTGATTGGTGTTCACTGTGAGAGGCGCTTTATAAATTTATAAATACAATACAATACAATAAATACAATCGGTCTATTGCAAAATCCGGCGTAAACCGATTTCCGTATCAAGATTCGGTCACACTCTACTTAATGCATTGTAGTAATGCAATGCATACAGTAGTTTAATGATTATGCAGCGTTTAAGAAAAGTTTAAATCAAAAGCAGAATTCACTACATCATTGAATCTCCGAATCTTTCGCTCGTTTACGCCGCGGCTTGTTCAAGGTGTATAAAGCAATGAAAGATTTTATAATTGAAAGATAAATTAAATTAAATTGATAAATTTAAAAGTGTAAAAGGTCATTAAATAAGCGAAACCTTGAAATAATCACTCTGACACATTATCAAGGCTCTACATAACTCCGCCACTGTTCGTACTCTGACCGTGCCAGTCCCAAGCCTGGATAAAGGAGGAGGGCGACGCTAATGATCTGTGTAATCAAACAGTGTCGTTAAACTGAAACTACTACTACTACTACTACTGCTACTGCTACTGCTACTGCTACTGCTACTGCTACTGCTACTGCTACTGCTACCGCTACTGCTACTGCTACTCTTACTGCTACTGCTACTGCTACTGCTGCTTTTGCTGCTACTGCTGCTGCTCTGCTACAGCTACTGCTACTGCTACTGCTACTGCTACTGCTACTGCTACTACTACTACTACTACTACTACTACTACTACTACTACTACTACTACTACTACTACTACTACTACTACTACTACTACTACTACTACTACTACTACTACAGTTACTGTACTACTAAGGCTCTGCGTAAATTTCTAATTGCAATTTCTAATTAAACCTTACCGAAGCTTGTGTTTTGAGCGGCCATGTATTCCGAAGTGAGGAACTGTTGGGTTATTGCCGTCTTACCGACCCCCGGTCCCCCGAGGATGAGTACCCTGTGAAGGGGCGTCTCACCCGTTGGCGTCAACACCGTTCGACAGTTCTCCTCAAAATGACGGTCGTCGCTCGAGTCTTCGTCTTCACCGAAGATAAAGAAATCGGTGGCACTGCTGCCCTCTTCCGGAAATGATGACGCTCTGACGGATGACGATGACGTCATCGCCGTCGTCATCGTCGAGAACAGAACCGTTTCGTCACATCCGCTGACGAGACCGTGTTCCGTCCGCGCGAAGGAGCGTCTCCTATAGACCGTCTTGGGTGGAGTGAGCCAGAGGGTGGTAAGGTGTTCTGGCGAGCTGAGAGCCACGGTGGTTGAAGTAGCGGGTGAAGTGGTAGAAGAGGATGACGTGGTAGTGGTGGTTGTGGTTGTGTTCGTCGCAGCACTTGAGGGGTCCAGAGGGTCCGGTACGTCGTGGCGAGGAGAGTCAGGTGCCGAAGAAGCTACCGATGGGGTTCTGGACTTGACGCGCTTCGAGGGAGTGGCCGAGCGAGACAGGCGAATGACGGGGGACTTCTGGAGGCGGCTGTCGCAGAGGAGGGTCGCCTCCGAGTGGCGACGGTTCTCCTGGACGAGTCTCTGCTGGCGACGGGTCATCTCCGAGTAATCGCAGAGCATCTTAAGGAGGCTCTTGTCTTCCGGTAGGGCGACGCTTCGCTGGATGAGACTGCGCGACCGCTGGCGTTGCATGGGACGGTGCGTCGGACCGGGAGCTGGCTTCCCGCCGGGCGACCGCAGGAAGGCCTGGCGACGCAGTACCCCGTACAGGCTGCCCCCGCTGGACGCTCGGGCACGGCATTCCTCGAAATCGTCCAGGGACAGGATGCTTTTGATGTCAAAGTTAAACACAGAGGTCGACGTTTCGTTTGATAATGTATCCATTGCGTTATCCATATTTACCTATAACAACAACTCCAATGTTAATTTATTATTTGTGTTCATTTGTATTGCTCTTCATTTTAATTTATTTCTAAAATTAATTTTTATAATTTATAATCGATTTCTTCTGTTTCGTTTGTCTATCCCAAGGCTTGTGGGGCGCGGTGGTGTTACAGTAGGGGTATGTTCGGTGCCTTGCAGCCGGAGGGTTGCGGGTTCGAATCCACCTCAAAGCCGCCGCGTAGGGACCCTGGGCAAGTCCTTCGCTCGCAATTGCTCATGCGCTTCGGCGTGAAACTCCGATTCAGTGTCCGCGCTGTAGTCGGGAGCGCCTCTGAGTAGAAATCTTGAAGAGGCGCTATAACAAGTGCTCATACATAAATACATACTTGCGACTTCGTGAAGGCAGTAGGTGAAACTGAGTAAAAAATAAACCAAGATTTTAATTGTCCTTATTCTTTAACAATTTACCTTAGGTTTAGTCGCTTTGGGTTCCACCTTTGACCAATCGGACAATTTACTCGGATCGGGTTATGCTAACTAGTGCTCGATGTGCTGGCTAAACTAATAATAAACAAATAGGCCTACTACTTATTAACTCATTAACTTATATTTATAATAGGACCTTATTTCAATCGTCTATTTCTCAACAGCCTCATACTCGATCTGTAGGCTTACGTAGGCTACATGTACATCTGGCCAATGAGGCTCCATGTACCTTTTATCAAACAACAGTTACTGTTCTTTTTCGTAGGGCTGCGCTTTTAGCGTCTCTGAGTAGACATGTGAAGAGGCGCTATATAAATAATCTTGATTAACACGCCAACGAACAAATGAATAATTTATTTAATTAATTAATGAATTTATCTGTTTATTTTTAAATGAAAGTGTAGGTCTATAATTAATAATTAATTAATATGAAATAGTAGCTTCCTCTGCTTGTCGGAGGCAACTTCGATGCTGCTTAAAAGTGTTAACTTCCCAACGCAACATTCCAAATAATTGACTTCTTATCCATGGATTTGTTTTGGCAAATCCCGAGATTCGAGAGCGGGACATCCCTTCGCCTATGGTGGTTTGGTCGAGCAGCGACGAGGGACTGAATTGACTGTTAACAGTTGATGAGAGTCGATCTTAGGTTAAGACTCCGCGGGCTAAACAAACTCCAGCGGACCGGAGAATCTCTCGGCCCATTCTCCCCTCTCCATCGATCGAAACGCCGGACAACAAACCCAAAGGAATGGACGAAACGCACCGGGTAAGGAATGGTTCACGATCCCAAGACGCTGTTTAATGTGATCTAATGTAATTGAACATTTTTATGGCGCCTCTTCAAGATTTCTACTCAGAGGCGCTCTCTGCGCTAGTCTTTACGGTATTAAAATGTCATTACGAACGAAGATTACATCGGTTAGCAAAACATAATATATGATCGGGACTTTTTAACTGGTTTTTCACCGGGACTAGGCTGGGAGCCCTATTGCAAGGGAAGGTATCTTGAAGAAATTACATGAATAAATTTACGAGGACTGATATAAAATCTCCTGTATTGACAATACACATTCTCAAGGAATCAACATAAATAATCTGTTCCAAGTAACGCTGGAAAACAAGTAAACACAGTGAGGTATTAGTTGCCTTACACTACGCTGTCTTACCTTACTTTCAGCCTTAATTTACCCTACCTATGATATCTTATGATTTCCTCTTCAATCCCTCCTCTCTTTTCCGATCATTCTATTTCCTACCTTTCCTTTTCGGTCATTTTATTCCTGTCTTTCCTTTCAGGTCATTTTATTTCCTACCTTTACTTTCCGGTCACTTTATTTCCTAACTTTCCTTTCAGGTCATTTTGTTTCTTATTTTATCTTTCCAGGCATTTTATTTCCCACCTTTCCTTTCCGGTCATTTTAATTCCTACCTTTTCCGTTTCTTTCTCATCATTACCATCATGTCTAGGCTCATGATACATTACATAGTCTTTCCTTGTTTCGGGATACCGGTAACCTACTTTCATATCCTACGGTGTCTTACCCAAAGTCTTGGCAATGGGTAATTGTTGACCGCGGCACCAGCGGAAGGAAGGGTCCTGCTCATCCGGTGGGACCAAAGGCGTCTTCCAGATATTAAATTAGTTGCCAGCCGAGGTAATGATGAATGGCTATACCCTGCAGCGCTCGCGGGCAGGCAGGCGGTCGGGCGAGCGGGCGGGCGGGCGGGCGAACGGACCGCTGACCGGTCAAGCAAATAGAGGCAGCTGACCGACTAGAGCTATCGATTATCTGGACTACTACTCCTTCTTGCCTTCTGCTTGTTCATCCTCTTCTGAGATTCTGGCGCCGATTAGGACGAAAGGCGCGTGACAAAGCGAGAATCATAACAGCGGTTGAGGCGCTGCAGTCTCTTCAAAGTAAAACTCACGGTCAACAGAGCCGATAATGTCGCTCGAATGCCCGTATAAACACAAGCTCCGTGGCCAGCTGGTATACGAAAGCACAACACCCTTTGAGGACTGAGTAAATGCGCTATAAAAACGACCGGCGTAAGAGACGGTGACGTAGAGAATGTGCACAGAAACTGATGACGCACATCTTACTCAAGTTTGACGACAGATGCTGTCTTTCTTCTGTTGATAAACCGTAATTGGTTATTTACATGTCTCCTCTGATCCTGCGTTATCCTACTTGGCATGTTTGCTGTTTCTTTAGAGATATAAGTAGCCTATCTATTAGACCTACTCTTCAACGATTATATCCAAAGAGAAAATAAAAATGATTAAATTACTATTATTAGGTTTCGAATTTCCTCTGTTATTCGTATACGTTCTTGATAAACGTATTTCCTCCCACCCTTCTACTGATGCCAATGCAGTTACTACCAGAGATGTTTCGAGTAGCCTATACTTAGGTTGAATGTAGAAGTACAAGTACTTCGGTATCGAGTACGAGTACGAGTACAAGTAATTTGGTCTCAAGTTCAAGTACGAGTACAAGTACTTTAAATTGTACTCGAGTACAAGTACAACTATCAAGTACCACATCTCTGGTTACCACTGAGCTATAGTCGCCTCCTTGGACTAGTTCCCCTTACGTCTATTATGACGTTATGACAACCTAATTATCTATCAATATATTCCAAACAATCACCTACATTACAGTCAGTGTTTTAGCTGTCAAAAAAGGCTGCGGAATACGAGAGTACACGAACGCATGTCAAAATCTAATGTTGTTAATATGTTCCACGAGAAACAACTGACGACACGTGAGATAGATTGTTTAGATTCCTGACCCCAAACATCTCTTCAGTTACTTAGCTGAGAAGTTGGAAGATGAGCTATGGGTGCTGAATCCCCAACCCCAACACCCGACAACTGAATAAGTGATTACCGTCAGTTGTGGCCTATTATCAGTCTAAGGAGACGTTGCTGTGTGATACTTTGTACGGTGACGTGCTGCGACCTCATGATCCTTAAGCGGTAACCGGGCAATTCGTCGCCGGACAATTCGTCGCGGACAATTCGTCGCGGACAGTTCGTCGCGGACAATTCGTCGCAGACAGTTCGTCGCGGACAATTCGTCATAGGCCTAATAACGCCATAATTACAGCATACAACATAAGACGGGCACGTAATCCAAAACCACAGTCCGCACACTTAGATAAACCATTGCGTATTTCTTAATCAGTAAATGCTTGCTTACAGAATACATAATCTTCATTCATCTTCCTGGGCCTTTGAAGTTACGAAAGTGAAATGTTGTATGCTGTCGTAATTATGGCGTTGAAAAGAATAATTCGCTGGATTTGACGAAAATAATTGTTTACCTAAATGGAAGCTGGATTGACGAAAATAAGGGCGTAGATGGAAGCTGGATTGACTAAAATAATTGCGTAAATGGAAGCTGGATTGACTAAAATAGTTTCTCGCGAACCATAATTGATGAAAAGAATTCTTGCTAAATAGAAGTGGGATTGATTAAAACATTTTCTGTTAAATAGAAGCTGTATTGATCGAAATAATTTTTCCCGAAATAGAAGCTGGATGGATGAAACTAAGTTTTCGATTCAATAGAAGCTGGATTGATGAAAATAATTGTTTCCGTAATTAGAAGCTGGATCCATGAGAATATTTCTTTGCTTAAATAAAGTCCCATTGATGAAAAATATTACAGAAAAGAATAATTCGCGACGAACTGTCCGCGACGAACTGTCCGCGACGAATTGTCCGCGACGAATTGTCCGCGACGAATTGTCCGGCGACGAATTGCCCTAGAACCCCTTAAGCGATGTCATGGTGAGGTTTCATGGTTACAGGTACGTGAAAGAATTGGCAGGTTAGGATTGTGGTCATTTAGAATGACCATAGCGAAATGCCCCGAATGCGAAGATCAGACTTGTGTGCAAGATAGCTTAGATCAACTGGAGGGAAATAAGACGGCGAATGAAAAGATTACATTAATTTTGTGTCCAGATTGTAGTTTACCAGGATCCGTGTTTTCAACCAATCGATCAATCAATCAATGAGTATAATAAAATTGATATAATTATAGCACCTTTCAAGATACCTACTCAGAGGATCTTCCGGCCCGCATATTAACATTCTATATACGAACTCAGAATCTGAATATTCATGAGGAATAACGGCTTGCTGCTGATTGGATGACAGGGTAGGTTAATAAATATTCAAAATTAATGACGTTTCTGCATAGGATCAGGCCTAATAATGAGTAAATACAATGCAGACAATATTTAGTTTTGCGGCGCTTTATTATTTATATAATGCATTCATGTGATTTATGTGCTATAAAGGGTTGATTTTTCACCATTTTGTCTGTCTCCCCCAAAAAGGCTAGCTTATAGAATCGGGGACTCAACTTTTCGAATCGGGGAATCCCCTTTTCCGATACGCAGCGTTGTCATTGGCCAGCGTTGTCATTGGCCGCCACAAAAACGGGCGCGCTGCCTGATTAAACGCACGCTATGTTGTAAAATGAACGCGGACTATATATTTGTAGAGGTAACTGCTTCATAAGACGCATTATAGGATACTAGATGGATATAGTAAAAACTTTGTTTTTACGGGCTGTATTTTATTATCCATCTAGTTTAACTTGCGGAAATCTTGCTTGCTTGTTTGAGCCACAGGCTAAAAAGTCAAATCTTGCGACGACTAATTCGATCACTTACAATCATTCAATCGTGCTGAAACTTGGCAGATAGGCTCGCCCTCGCAGACACTTCATTCTATAAAAATTTCAGCTCCCCAAAAAGGCAAGCTTATAGAATCGGGGACTCAACTTTTCGAATCGGGGAATCCCCTTTTCCGATACGCAGCGTTGTCATTGGCCGCAACAAAAACGGGCGCGCTGCCTGATTAAACGCACGCTATGTCGTAAAATGAACGCGTACTATATATTTGTAGAGGTAACTGCTTCGTAAGACGCATTATAGGATACTAGATGGATATAGTAAAAAACTTTGTTTTTACGGGTTGTATTTTATTCATCAATCCCACTTCTATTTGGAAGGTATTCTTTTCATCAATCCCACTTCTATTTAGCAAGAATTCTTTTCATCAATCTCACATCTATTTAAGATGAGAATTATTCTGATCAATCCAACTTCTAGTTTCACGATAAACTATTTTAGTCAATCCAGCTTCCATTAAGGCTACGCAATTATTTTCGTCAATCCAGCTTCTACATAGGCAAACAATTATTTTCGTCAATCCAGCTTCTATTTACGCAATAATTCTTGTCAGTCCAGCTTCCATTTAGGTAGACAATTATTTTCATCAATCCAGCTTCCATTTTAGATTGACAATATCAAATATGCCAGTGCGAAATGATATGGGGACCTAAACTGGAGGATAACCAAAGTTATTCGATTAGATGATGGGCAGACAGTCTTTACGGAATTGGAGTCTGTAACCGTGGATAAGTTTTCCTGACGATCCATTGTGTCGCTGACATTTCCTCACAAGAACGCTGCCACGTGTCAACATCTTCGGCGCTTTTTAACTTAGCCTGATCTCAATTCTTTCTTTATTAGGCTATTTATTATAGCCTACATTTATTTTCGAATGGTAATCGAGAAAATATCCGCTGTCCACCATTTTGGTTTTGCTCGTGTATCGAGGACCAGTATAGCATCCAATCAACAGTAGGCCGTAATAACTCATGAATATTCAGAATCTGAGTTCGTATATAGAATGTTAATAATATTATGCTTCCGGCCCAACCGCGGTTGAAAAAGAACGGTTTTAGAGAGAAGCACAGGAGTACTGTAACGCGATGAGATGTTACGAAGTGATTTTTATACTGTGACGTGATGCGATCTAATGTGATTTTATCCGATGTAGGCCTAAATAGTGATGGTTGATGTTTACAGATAGACGAGATAACAGTCATATTAGAATTGTCTGTCAAGCAAATGTTTTGATCAGGATTTCATTGCAATTAGGCCTATAATAATTACAATTAGTAGCCATCTCAGCAGGACTGTAGGCTCACATTAAACAGCTGTTGAAGCTTTGTAGTAAATTATACATTACAGTGTTATTAATGCGAATGTGACGTTATGTTATTTATCGTGATGTTAAATAACGAGAATAAAATCCACACGTTTCGTCATTGCCTGATTCTATTCCATCAACCGCTTTCCCCCACGTTTTTAAAGCAGATTAAAGGCTAAAGCCAAGCCGTTCCAGATCCGTCTCGCGCTGTCCAGGATTTGCAGAAGACGAATAGCCGAATATATTGTTTCCACGCAGTCGTTCTTGGAAGGTTTGCCACGTCCCATTGGGACTCAAGTCCTAAAAACGACCGACGACGTGATAATTAGTTGGCCCCGCGCCGTCTCTGTTTTTTACATCTAAAATTAGGTTTGGCCAGCACATAAGTATTCATCACCTTTTAGCATAAACAGCGATGAAAGCTTTGTAAGAGTTTCAAAGGAATAGGACCACTAGACAGTTATTATTTGCCACAGGAGTACTTTAATCGTAGCAGTTGTATACAGTAAATCACAACTTTTATGGCTAACCGCGAGGCGTGAGTCTATAATAGCTGTGTAGGTGTTCCAACGCAACGGTTGTTAAGTTTCTTCGCTGTTTCTGTAAAAGAAGGATGATTATTTAGGAGCGCATTAGAAGCATTATTGTCTCAGAGGCGTAGGTCTGACATTGATGACTCGTTCTTTTCAAGAGCATTCCCAAAACTGGAGAGCCATAATTTTAATGCTTTTGCATCCAAAGAAAACGAACTCCCAGTTTTAGGTGACGCATCGGGATCGTTTCTGTAGACGTTGAGTTGAGTCATGAAGTAAATCCTGAATAAGCTATTTGACTACGTTGAGTCATGAAGTACATAATGAATAAGCTATTTGACTACGTTGAGTTGAGTGATGAAGTTAATCATGAATAAGCTATTTGACAAGGTTGAATTGAGTCACGAAGTAACTCGAGATAAACCTGTATTCGAGTATTATCATTATCGAGGAATCCAGCACATCAGCTTATGTAACTGAGGGCTTCCGCAGAAAGATCATGTGACGACCATCGCCATAGCTGCTGTGATGACGACAGCTATTGTTCCAGACGTCTAATAGAATTAGCTAATCTTGCTTTTTCATGCTTTATCTTGCCTTAGCATGGAGTATATTCTCAAAGGCTTCGGCGACGGTTCGTGACAATAGATAGACTGTTCTATCAGATAGTTACCTAGCGCTGGTGAATAATGGATTCTTCATCCATTGTCTGAGACAGCTTCGGATTGGATGCATTTTGAAACAGGAAGCTTGACAAAGATGTAAGACAAGACGAATGCGAGTAAAACATGAACGACATCAGTCTAACACGGAAGGAAAGCGTCACCGGGCAAGATAAGTTTATGTGCGTGACAAAGAATATCGGTTCAAGGTCGTTAAAATAAGATTTAACGATTTAATAAGACTTACTGCGCAGAGCAAAAGAATAAAATTTAATTTTTACTAAACGACCATGGTTTGTGTGGGCGTAAATGTCCCAGTTCATAACTATTTGCATGAGAAAAGAAAGCCAGTTGAAGCGATGATAAAAGTCTCCCAGCCAAAGGCAGTTTTAAATAATCTCAGTAAATATTAAAACGGAAAGAGCATGGCGAAGTTTAAAATCATTATTCTAGATCAATATGGATGAAAGATTAAACGTTAGTTTAAATGCAAGAAATGGCAAAAGAATTTAGGTTATAGATGGGATTTGTCAGAAGTTTGGAATGAGAACTCTAGAAGAGGTGCGCTATATAAATGTATTCAATGAATGAATGAATGAATGAATGAATAGCAAACTCATTTCTAGGATATCTGCATAAATACGAGGTGTCCTAAATTGTCCTAAAGTTAATCAGCCTTAAGCATCGGGATTGGAAACTGTTAGAATGGACGTCGACTTCATTCCTGATTACAGTACATATGAATTACACTACGTAACAAAATTTTACTTTTTGTTTGTTCCTGGGTATTAAGTGTTATTTCCTAATTGCTTCTGCCTCAAAAGTATAGAAAATGGCCATTATACCCCAAAGACTTTGATTTTCAGGCCAGGAGATTGATATATTCTGAAATATAACTGCTTCTTCGGAACATTGAAATATAAAGCCAATTATGTGTTAACTCGAAGTAGCTGTACAGCTTTTGTGAACTTCCGGGAATATTCTAGAATGTGCGAGAACCTTCGACACCTATAAATAGCTACAGGTACTCACTACTCCGGATAGAAATCAGTCGCCTTCAGAAGAACAAAGTATATCAGAGTCAGAGAGCGATGAAGACGTTGTAGATCCAGACTAAAATTTTCTAGCTCATGACAAAAATCCATACTATCCAAACCAAAAAGACCTCAACGACTTGATCAGAGATCTTGGTCTCACCAAGTCCAATGCAGAACTTTTGCCGTCTACACTCAAGCAGTGGAACCTGTTGGATGAGAGTGTTCAAATCGCAGATCAGAGGAAGCGTCATCAAGCATTTTCAAGCTTTTTACCAGTCAAGATGGACTCTGCTTCTGTCACAACGTTACCGGTCTTTTTCAGGAAATTGGAATCGACTGCAACCTGAAAGAGTGGCGTCTCTTCATTGACAGTTCATCTGGGAGCCTCAAAGCCCTCAAAGCCGTGCTACTCCATAATGGGAACAAGTATCCGTGTCTTCCTCTGGCTCACTCGGTACACCTCAAAGAGGATTACAACAGCGTGAAAACCTTGTTAGCCGCCTTGAAGTTCGATGAGTACGGCTGGGATGTCATAATAGACTTCAAAATGGTATCATTCTTGATGGGTCTGCAAGGGGGTTGGACAAAGTTTTCTTGCTACCTTTGCCTTTGGGACAGCAGAGACAAAAAGGCGCACTACCACAAGCGGGACTGGCCCCAGCGGACCGAGTTCAATGTGGGTAGCAAAATGTCAAGTGGGAGCCACTGTTGGATCCTCGGAAAGTGCTCATGCCACCACTGCATATTAAATTGGGCCTAATGAAACAATTTGTCACGGTTCTAGATAAGGAATCGGTAGCTTTCAAATACCTTCAAGGTTTCTTCCCTAAGCTGTCTGAGGCAAAGGTCAAAGCCAGTGTCTTCGTGGGACCACAAATAAACAGAATCATGGAGTGTAAGGATTTCTCCAAGATGCTTTCTAGGACTGAGAAAGCGACTTGGAATTGCTTCGTAGCGGTGGTTAGATGCTTCCTGGGCAATAACAAGGCCGAAAACTATGTAGAGCTGGTTGAGACTCTAGTGAAGAACTACAGTAAAATGGGATGCAGGATGTCCCTGAAAGTTCATATCCTTGATGCTCACCTTGATAACTTCAAGGAGAACATGGGAGCATACTCGGAGGAGCAAGGTGAGCGCTTCCACCAGGATATACTAGACTTTGAAGTCGCTACCAAGGACAGTACAATGAGAACATGATGGGAGACTACATCTGGGGGCTGATTCGTAAAAGTGATTTACAGTATAACCGTAAATCTCGCAAAACTACGCATTTCTATATTTTGGGTGGTCAATTTTTCTATCATTCTAGTATTGATGCATGTTGCTTTTGAGTAATTTTGTGGTTTCTTGTGACCTATATAGTTTTCTTCTGACTTCACGTGAACAAAAACAAACAAATTCGCTCGTTTGTTGTGGAAATAGGTTTTTTTTCTCTTAAATATCATTCTCCAGTCCACAAAAGCAAAGTTTAAACAGAATAACAACCATTTCCTATACTTTTGAGGCACAAATAACCAGGAAATTACACTCATTGCCCAGGAACAAAAATCGTGTTACATAGTGTTATGCAAAGAATCTCAGACTAATATATATGCTTAACCAGAAGGCATTCAGGTTTTACACAATGCCAAAAGTATCTGGGCCGTACATAAACGACAACAAATTCTATGATTTACTGTGAATCATGAAAGAATCTTGGTTAAACATAAATTACAACAGAATTTTAGTTTTACAATCAATGACAAAAGAATCCTAGTTGCACACGAATGACAAAAGAATTTTGAATGTATATCAATGACAAAAGAATAGTGGTTGTACATGAATGAGAACAGAAATTTGGTTGTTTATAACAAAGACAAAGAATCCTGGTTGTACATCAATGACAAAAGCATCCTGGTTGTACATAAATGAAAATAGAATTTTGGTTGTACATGAATGACAACACCATTTTGGCTGAATATAAATGAGAAAAGAACGAAATCCTGGTTTGACACGAATAACCAAATGTCAGGATTATGTGTGAATCACAGAAAAAAACCGGAGTATACGATGCTTTAGAATAGAACCTCAGTTTAAAATAGCACTATTCAATTCAATTCAATACAATACAATTCAATTCAATACAATACAAAACAATACAATATACTCTGGTAGTGCCAGTCCCAATCCGGGAAATAGGAGACGGTTGACGCTAATCATCTTCTTACTGCACTGCATCGTTAAACAGTAACTCATCATCATATTCGTTTATTTAACACAAAACTGTCGACAAAACGCAACAGAATACATGAGTCTTGAGAGAGGCTGTTTTCATCTAGTAGACGTTTTTGAATAGCATTCGTGATACGAGGATCTTATTGTTCTTAATAATTATTGTAAGTTCAACTAACCAACTAATCATTTAAAATTGCTAGAAACTGAATTCTACTTTAATAAATTAACACCCATTCGTACTCGAAGCCTTCCATGAAACACAATAAACGAGATGAACAACGCTTTTGTTGTTCAAGTTGTGTTGCACCATGTGACAACCGCTTTCAACATCCATGTGATCCGCAACAAAGATCACGCAGCCGTCATACCGTCACCGTGTGTGCGCGTCGCACAAAAATCCTCAAATTCGAGTACTAAGCCTGATAAATGAACCTGCGCCTGACCTGACCTTATTCTTTTTATATAGCGCCCGACAGTTAGTAGAAGTGTCTTACCGTCGTCGGATGAATTTAAGGCATGTCTTCCGTAAGAAGCGAAGGCTAACTTATTGACTCCGTTCCTCGAATTCGTCTCAGCGTCGTTCTGGATTCGCCTGCACCGAGATGAGGAGGAAGCGGCGCCGACCGACGGACGCCGTTCGAAGATGTATCGAGGAGGCACTGCGGGCAGCAGCAGCGGTGGCGGCGGCGTCCTAGGCGTCCTATCGATCGCCTGGCCGCGGTGGCGACTACTCGCCTCCACGACGCCTGCCTTGGAGGGAGAAGAAGGAGGAGGTGGTAGAGGAGAGGGAGGAAGGGGATGAAGACCATGCGCGCTGCCTCATCCTGCCTCTGGCTATAGGAGGAGGACTAGGAGATGGAAGAGGGGAGAGATGAAGGAGGAGGAGTGGAGGAGAAAGAGGAAGAGGAGGAAACCAGTCGCCTCTAGTCCTTTCCTTCTCCTCTTCCTTTGTTTGGGTATAGGAGGAGGAGGAGGAGAACGAGGAGAAGGAAGAGAAGGAGAAGATGGAGGAAGAGGAGTGGAGAAGAAATGGGAAAGGAGAAGGAAGACCAGTCGCCTCTACTCCTCCTCCTCCTCTTCATGGGATATGATGAGGAGAAGAAGGCAAACGAGGAGGAGGATTTGGAAGAAGAAAAATAGAAGGAGGAAGAGTGGAGAAGAAAGAGGAAGAAGAGGAGAACCTATCTCCTCCCTCCCCTTCCTTCTTCTTTGGAGAGTAGCAGAAGGAGGAAAAGGAGAACACAGAGAGGAGGAAACACGGAGGAAGAAGAAGATGAAGAAGACCAGTAGCCTTTCCTCTAATGCTTCGGGCATGGGGAGAATAAGGAATGGGAAAATAAAGAATAAAATGGGACGAAGCGGAGGAAGATTAATAGAAGGAGGAGTAGAAAGATGAGGAAGAGGATGATGAAATGGATGAGGAATTGGAGGAGAAAGGGGAGAAGCATATTCTCTTCATACTACAGGGAGGAGGAGAAGGACTAGGAAGTGGTGGATGATGAGGAAGAAAAGGAAGAGGAAGAGGAGGAAGCAGAGGTGGAGAAGAAGGAGGAAGCAGAGGTGGAGGAGGAGGAGGAGGAAGAGGAGGAAGAGGAGGAGAAGGAAGAGAAGAGGTGAAAGTTGAAGAAAACGGTAATCGACGGAGTATGTCGTGTGGTGCATAACAGGAAGTGTGGCTTCAAGAAAAACATGATGGAAGAGGAGGAGGAGTAGGGAAGAAGAGGAGGAGAAGGAAGATGAGAAGAAGGAATAGGAGGAGGAGGAGGAGGAGAAGGAAGAGAAACAGGAATGAACGAGAACGAAGGCTGTGAGGAATAGCAGTACGACGTGGATTTGTAAGAGTAGATGATATTTGGAAGAACGAATGAAAACGCATAGAAGGAATTGAGATGGAGGAGAAGGATGAGGAGGAGAAAGAGTAGTATGAGATAGAGGAGTCTACGATAATATTTACTTATTTATTTGCTTATTTATTTACTTATTTATTTGCTATGCATCTAGCAGTAAGCTTTGCTATCTAATGACAAAGCATCAACCGATGGCGCTGAGCAGTTGCTCAAGGTCCCTAATTAGAAACCGTCTTAAGGGGGGGGGATGTAAAACTGTACTCTCCGCGTTACAAGGCGAGCGTCCTAACCAATCGGCTACCGAAGACAGCAGCGGGAGAAGTGTCATCTGAGGTAGTGCCTCTAGCGTTCTGCTCCCATCATGGCATCCAGTTCGATATTCTTACACTTCTGTCTATCTCAAAGCGCACGTGTTAAGATCGATTAGACAGACAGGCGTACAACGTGTTTGAGAGGCACATACAAAGGCAATAACATCAATTAATCCATCATTTTGATTGTAACCAGTTTAACAACAGAAGCACAATGTTCCATCAGTTAACAAGATATTGGTAACAATTGGGGACACTGAAGGAATCTAGATCTATCTGTAGGTAGGGTCACCTAAGTAATACTTTCAATGTTACATAAATGCCAGCCGATCAACTCGTTACATTACTTTATGTAACGAGTAAACTCAATCCATGTAGTCGAGCCAGTTACAAATTGATTAGAATATTTGTAGTCTTAACTAATAACGCAGGTCTTTATACAAGCAAGGTAGGTTATTTATTTCCACCGATTAAGTGCCATTATGAATGCATACAGTCCTGTAAACACACCTATGCACATAGGCCTACCTACGTACATACATACGTGCATACATACATACATACATACATACATACATACATACATACATACATACATACAAACATACATACATACATAAATACATACACACATACACACATACATACATACATACATACATACATACATACATACATACATACATACATACATACATACATACATACATACATACATACATACATACAAACATACATACATACATACATAAATACATACACACATACACACATACATACATGCATACATACATACATACATACATACATACATACATACATACATACATACATACATACATACATACATACATACATACATACATACATACATACATACATACATACATACATACATACATACATACATACATACATACAAACATACATACATACATAAATACATACACACATACACACATACATACATACATACATACATACATACATACATACATACATACATACATACATACATACATACATACATACATACACACATACACACATACATACATGCATACATACATACATACATACATACATACATACATACATACATACATACATACATACATACATACATACATACATACATACATATATATATAAAGAGACAAAGTAGAAGAAACATGTGAATGTGGTAGATTGGTGAGGAGGATAATAATGGGCGGATAAATGAAACGGAAATAGACAACGATGCAACTGGAAGAGGAAGAAGTTAAGGAGGAGCAGAAGAAGGAAGAGGCAGTAGACGAAGAGGAGGAGGAGAGGAGGAGGAGGAGGAGGAGGAGGGAAAGACCAGATGATGGGGATCGAGGAGGTTAGGATGGAACTAATCCTCTGAATCCTACCCTGGGAGAATGCGATTGCACCGGGAGAGATAATTACAATTGACATCTAGTTTTTTCGTTCGTTCCGTGTCCTCGTTAGAAACCATTAACGAGTATTACACGACAAGGCTTCTTACCCCACCCGCTGCGACTTACTCCGTTCCTCGCTCCTGGCCAAGGGAAAAGAGCACTGGATGGGGGATAGACCCAGCTGCCTGTCGCTGCTGCTGCTGCTGCTAGTCTTATGGATGCTGATGCGGCAAGAGATGCAGATGCTGGTGTTGCTGTCGTTCTTATGCGACCGATGGTGAGCGCGCGTGCTGCCACCTTTCGGCGAACGGATGAAGCGTCGCTCGAACCATCGCAATAGCAATTGATCTGGCGGTTTTGCCGAAGAGGAATAGGGATAAAGTGGGAAGGAGTGAAGAAGGGACGAATGAAATGGGGGAGTACGTTTTAGTTGGGTGCTTGTGTCTTTGTAAGGGTGGCAAGAAAGCAGGGCGCACCGAAAGGGTGAGACGGCAGCGCTTTGTGGAGAGTTTGAGGGATGGAGTAGTAATGAGTGGTAGAGATGGGCACGATTAGTTATATTGCAAATTGATTTGAATTAGAATTAGCTACTGAAATTTGCTAATCAATTAGAATTAGAATTAGCAAAATCTTGTAGCTAATCGTTTAGAATAATATTAGAATTGGCTGTTGGCTTAATCGATTTGAATCTAATCGATTTGTTACCCATCTCTGATGCGTGGAAGGCTGGATCAAGGAATAATGGAACGAGAGTCACGAGATACAATTCAGACAAAACAAGAAGGGAAGAAGGCCGTGAGACTGGACATGGGAAGCCAACAGTAGATGATTGGGGCTTATAGTGCGCTCCGCCTGTAAGGCGATAACGCCGATGAGTACGGGTTCGAGCCTCGACTGACGCAGTCACCGTGTAAGAACCTTGGGCAAGACCCTCACGCACAGTTGCTCAACGCCATTGATGTTCTGTCGTTTGGTCGCGTGTTTAGCTTCTGAACTGTTGAACACGGGCAATGTCAAAATAGTTGTATTGTGCTGAGACCAGACAATTAATTCCCGCGTCTTCGCTTTTTTGGGCGCTGTAGAAATTTCGAGATTGTGGTGGAAAATATGAAAGAGGAAATAAATGCCATGAAGAAGAGAACAACAAGAGAGAAACGGACAGCGGCACAGTGAGAGGAAAGAGAGAGAGAGAGAGAGAGAGAGAGAGAGAGAGAGAGAGAGAGAGAGAGAGAGAGAGAGAGAGAGAGAGAGAGAGAGAGAGAGAGAGAGAGAGAGAGAGAGAGAGAGAGAGAGAGAGAGAGAGAGAGAGAGAGAGAGAGAGAGAGAGAGAGAGAGAGAGAGAGAGAGAGAGAGAGAGAGAGGCAGATTTACATAAATAGGGCCAAGACAGAACGAAGATGCAAGGAATATGAAACGAGTAATACATGTGGAAAACGGGGTTGCATAGGGAATTGAAGAAGGTTCTTACCCACTCTGTTTCAGTACCTAGGCAAAAGACCCTGCGGTTCAGGGCCGTTTTTACCATAGGTGCAAACGGTGCGGTGCACCGCGGGCCCCGGAGCCGAGTTTTGTTGCTATTTGATAAATGTCGGGTCAAGTCTCAGTCTCACTTTAAATTTCTGTGAAATCAAAAAGTGAAAGGAAGCACTAGTGATTATATTGATTTAATTCACTATGTTTACTTAATGCTTACTTACACCGCTTGCTTGCTTACTGACCCGCCACAATAGCACGTGTTCTATCTAGGCCTACACTCAAACAGTCAGTGGCCGCTACTTACTATAGTGTCTATAATTAGGATTATAACTAAGGGATAAATGGGATATAACAAACCAACGGTCGCTCGAACGACACGGGCCTCTGTGGTAACTTTTTGCACCCACATTCGCAGAACCTTATCAACGTCCCTGCTGCGGTTGGCGACATCTCTTCCCAGACTATCATCATTGGCGTAGTCAAGAGCCTGGCGGGGCCTGATGAGCTCGAGCGAAGTTGATCGTGTCGAGGGGCTCATAAGACAGATGAAGAGGGATGGCTTCCTACCTCAGGATGCCCCGACCGCGACCCAAATGGCAGAAGCCGCTGACGTAGCCCTCTTCGCTGCTGTCATCCAAGATAACAACCATGTCCTCCGCAGGCTCTTTCCAACTCGGTCTGTTAGTAGCTATAACCTACGCCCCAGGCCTCATCCCTTCGAACTTACCACTAAGAACAACAAGATCTTCGTACCACGCATGCTTTTCAAAAACGTCTACTAGATGAAAAACTGCCTCTCTCAATAACTCATGTATTCTGTTGCGTTTTGTCGACAGTTTTGTGTTAAATAAAGGAATATGATGATGATGATGATGATGATGATGATGATGATGATGATGATGATGATGATGATGATGATGATGATGATGATGATGATGATGATGATGATGATGATGATGAAGACTAAATTATGAAAGAAATTAATGATGAAGATAATTTTGAGAGAAGGTTTATCTAATAAAATGACTTTTATAGCGCAAGTTTCATGAATAACGAAACAGCAATCGCTGTCCGTGCTTGCTATTTATGCATACTGAACATGAGGCCTACTTATTTAGGTGTTTAAAGATAAGCAGGAATCGATAAAGATAAGTAGCTTCGGCGCTCTGGTACCGCTAGTCCCAATCATAGATAAAGGAGGAGGGTGACGCTGATCGTGTTTGCTATGCCACAGTATGACTAAGCAGAAACAGCACACACTTATCGGTAGGAAAACCAGGGTTGAAATGGACAAGTCTTTCTTCATTTGATAATATATTTGATAATATATATGTTTTTGCGCCCATATGTACTGTCACAAAGCAGAACACCTTGTAATAATATTACACAAAGCAGTACACCTTGTAATAATATTAGACAAAGCAGTACACCTTGTAATAATATTACACAAAGCAGTACACCTTGTAATAATATTACACAAAGCAGTACACCTTGTAATAATATTACACAAAGCAGTACACCTTGTAACAATATTAAAGCAACAGCTTTCCATCCGCAGCCAAAATATTCCAGCTGTTACTCTATACGACCACCACTACCACCACTACCTCTACCACCACCACCACCACCACCACCACCACCACTACCACCACCACCACCACAACCACCACCACAACCACCACCACCACCACCAACAACAACAACAACAACAATACTTTTGCCTCTTTTTGCTTCCTTCACTTCGGTGATTTTTCACATCTTCCGTTGTTCATCTGAACTGCATTTATATTGCGCCTTTTATGGATCTAAGAAGCAATACACCCTGTGGTTAAGGAAAGGCGTAGGCTGCATGTGAGAGCAAACGACGTTCGTGTGACTCATGCTGCAGCACTGCAGACATCTCTGTCTCTGCCTATCTGTGTCTCTCTCTCTGTCTCACTCTGACTCTGAATGTCTCTCTGTCTCTGTCTCTGTCTCTGTCTCTGTCTCTGTCTCTGTCTCTGTCTCTCCCTCCCTCTCTAATAATATTATTATACAGCTGAAATACGTTGATATGAATGTTAGATCCAACACGCCAAATCTCTCTTTTTGACGCTAAGTGACGGGAAGAGGTAAGGATCGGTCAATGAAAATTGCAATGGAGGAATATGGATTGACGGAAGGTTCGGGAAATTGTACTGAGCCATATTCATATAACGATCTTAAGCCGTGATCGGGCGTGATAGAAAGAAGTGATTCTTCAGTTGAATAGAGAGTCAGAAAATGAGATTATGACTAAGTGTAATAACTGTGCGCGTGTGACTAACTCTGTCTGTCTCTGTTTCTCTGTCTGTCTCTGTCTCTGCCTATCTGTGTCTCTCTCTGTCTCACTCTGATTCTGTCTGTTTCTCTGTCTCTGTCTGTCTCTGTCTCTGCCTATCTGTGTCTCTCTCTGTCTCACTCTGATTCTGTCTGTTTCTCTGTCTCTGTCTGTCTCTGTCTCTGCCTATCTGTGTCTCTCTCTGTCTCACTCTGATTCTGTCTGTTTCTCTGTCTCTGTCTGTCTCTGTCTCTGCCTATCTGTGTCTCTCTCTGTCTCACTCTGACTCTGTCTCTATCTCTCTCTGTCTCTCCCTTCCTCTCTGTGCTTTGTACATGTATATAGGGTCATGTTGCCATAGACTGATCCAGAAACATTTTTATCCTTCTCTCTGGTTCCATCCTCTATTCTTTCCCCTATGCATCTTTTCTTGTTTCCTTCTTCTTCATCAGCGCCATCACCATGACAACTGATGAAGATGTCTCTAGTTCTACCATCGTCATAGTCATCATCGTCGTCTTCACCAAACTTGTTTATCTTCTTTTGCTCATTAGTAGTTTTCTTTATTTCTCTATCTGTCTGTGTGTCTGTCTGCCTGCCTTTGTGTCTGTCTGTCTGTCTTTATAACTGTTTCTCCCTATCTTGAAAATCGTGAATTGTATATAGTGTGATTGTGTTGACTTGGTGTTTGTGTGAGCGTCTAAGGGACTGAGATGTATGCACGTGTGTGTCTACACTCTTGATATAGCGCCATTAAAAACCCTCCAGTGAGGTTGCTATCCAAACATGGAAATGGCGCATCCGACACGCCATCTCCTAAGTCGTCCGTCTCATGATCATTTATATAGCGCTCTCCATCCGTCATGCCAATCCACATCCTGGAGCTGACCATGTCAGATCGTCTGCTGTAGAGTAGGCCTTTCTCCGAGCACGCACAGCGTTTCCGCTCCCACTCCGGATGTTCCATTCACACCGGAGTCTCCTGTCAGGCATCCAGCTTCCGGCGGGTGGACCCATCTACCCACGCAGGGGCTATACCATTAAACGTAATCGTAATCGTAAACTTCAAATTTCGTAGGCGCTACTCTGAAGATCAGCGCAGGGCCCAAGCTTATTCACGAGCGTTGTGCTGTTTAAGAGAAGTTGTCCAGCGATCGAAGTGGATGTGGGTGTAGTACGACGACCATTTATACGAGAGGGTGAATACTCATACACTTCTGCTTAGTGGCGCCTAGCAATGGGGGAGAAATGGGGAGGGGCAGAACGATCTCCCACGGTTGCCAGAAGTGGGGAGGGTTTAACGTTTTGGACATAAACTGGGGTTGTTGATTTCCGATAACATAACGGCCTACAATATATACGAAAATTAATACAATCGGTCAGATTGGGAATTTGTTCTCCCGTTCCATGTGGGGGGGGGGGGCTAGAAGCCACTGTTTATGCTGCGCCATATTGAGGAAACTACTCGCCTAGCGTCAGAACTTGAGGCAGGGCTCTCTGGAAAGATTCGTTCAAAACGAAAATTGCATTACGCAGCTCTCTGAATAAATGTTTGCCAAGGAAAACAGATACCAGATATACTGGTGTAACAGTCAGAAAGAAATTGTCTTGTATGACGGACAATGACAATGATTAGGGTATGGATAATACCGCTAGTAATAACGTTCCAAAGCTAACATATTAATTAAAATAAAATAGAATATAATAAAGAAAAATAATAATAATATAATAATAATAATAATTATACTTCTTCATTAGCAGAATAAATCTTTCAAGTCTGCAGAAAAATTAACAAAATTGTAATATTAACAATAATAACAACAAAAACAACAAACAGGAAACAACAACAAAAACAATAACAACAACGATGATGATGATGATGATGATGATGATGATGATGATGATGATGATGATGATGATGATGATGATGATGATGATGATGATGATGATGATGATGATGATGATGATGATGATGATGATGATGATGATGATGATGATGATGATGATGATGATGATGATGATGATGATGATGATGATGATGATGATGATGATGATGATGATGATGATGATGATGATGATGATGATGATGATGATGATGATGATGATGATGATGATGATGATGATGATGACAATAATAATAATAATAATAATAATAATAATAATAATAATAATAATAATAATAATAATAATAATAATAATAATAATAATAATAATAATAATAATAATAATAATAATAATAATAATAATAATAATAATAATAATAATAATAATAAACACTATTGTCCTTAACGACCTTAATTTCATTCCAAGTTTGTTCGTCTTTGGCTGTCATTCCAATTGTCGTTTGACATCATTTTACAATAACTTCAGTGTTTTCCCTAAGTCTTAATTTCCACGCCACAACAGTCTCTAACAATCCACAAATCCACCTGCCATGTTGATATCTACATGGGTTCGAACATGCCTTCACCTTTTTTCCTAACCATTCTGTCTCTAACCCGCCTCTGTTTAAATTCGTCCTCTTGATTGCGACATGGGGCTGAGCGTGCCTATGATTAGGCATGTTCTCTTTGTAACTCGGCCTCTTTAGTTGCAGAGTTGTTTATTTTTAACGTAGATTTAATTCCAATGCGCAGTTTCATCAGAGCAGCCTACTGGTTGATAGACAACGTCTGCAACTGTCTCTCTCTGTCTCGGTCTCACTGTCTCTCGCTCTCTCTGTCTCTGTCTGTCTGTCTCTGTCTCTGTCTGTCTCTGTCTCTGTCTGTCTGTCTCTGTCTCTGTCTCTGTCTCTTTCTATGTCTGTCTCTGTCTCTGTCTGTCTGTCTGTCTGTCTCTGTCTCTGTCTCTGTCTCTGTCTCTGTCTCTTTCTCTGTCTGTCTCTGTCTCTGTCTGTCTGTCTGTCTCGCTCTCGCACTCGCTCTCTCTGCTTCGCATTTCTCATTCCATTTCTCCTTATTTCTTCTTTAATCGTTTTCTTCTTTTTTCTCTTCGTCTCCTTTTTTGACAACCTCTACGAACCGCAGAGTTTACATTTAACGCAAAGACTTAATTCAAATAAGCAGTTTCAAAATCAGAGTGACGTCAGCGTTGCGTCACCGCTTCCCGCCAGGTGACGTGCGATGCCTGCGTTCCGTACATTCGTACAGGTGGCTCCGTGACCTTCCCACAGGACAGGACTCGGCTGAAGGAACGCCGGAACTTGACGGACATGGCGTTGTAGAGGATCGGGTTGACGGCGCTGTTGATGTAGACCATGACACGGCAGAGCAGCAAGAGCCACAGGTCCTCGAAGCGAACTCTAGCGAATGAATTGTAGACAACGTAGACGCGGTATGGAAGCCAGAGCACGGCGAATAGGCAGACGACCGCCGCAAGCATCTTGATGACCTGTAATGTAATGTAACCGGATTGTATTGTATTGTATTTAGGAATTTATAAAGCGCCCCTGTCAGTGATACCCAATCAGAGGCGCTCGAATTATGAAAGAACGTAACAAATAATGTATTGGAAATGCATTGTAATGCATAGGATACGTCGATACGATTGTTAACGTCAGTCCTGATTCCCCAGAGTTATAATTAGTCGAGGAGGTCTTCTGATTTGCTTCTCTGGTCATACCGAAGACTAGAGATGTTCTTGCTGGAACTTGATTTTGGATGCACTCTCTGTCTGTCTGTTTGTCTGTCTGTGTCTGTGTCTCTTTCTCTGTCTGTCTGTCTGTCTGTCTGTCTCTCTCTCTCTCTTTCTGTCTCTCTTTCTGTCTCTCTTTCTGTCTATCTGTCTGTCTGTCTGTCTCTCTCTCTGTCTCTCTGTCTCTCTGTCTGTGTCTGTGTCTGTGTCTGTGTCTGTGTCTGTGTCTGTGTCTGTGTCTGTGTCTGTGTCTGTGTCTGTGTCTGTGTCTGTGTCTGTGTCTGTGTCTGTGTCTGTGTCTGTGTCTGTGTCTGTCTCTGTCTCTGTCTCTCTCTCTCTCTCTCTCTCTCTCTCTCTCTCTCTCTCTCTCTCTCTCTCTGTCTCTCTGTCTGTCTCTGTTCTCTCTCTGTCTCTCTTTCTGTCTCTCTCTGTCTCTGTCTGTCTGTCTGTCTGTCTGTCTGTCTCTCTCTCTCTTTCTTTCTCTCTCTCTCTCTCTCTCTCCTCCCTCCTCTCCCTCTCTCTCCCTCCCATATTCATAGGATACATGGATAAAAGGAATAAAAGGAATGACCTGTCTCTTGTCGCCTATCGTAATAAATACGAAGGCGTCGTTAATCATCGTCTTTAATTCGATATTCAACCACGTGTACGAAGTTTTAGCAACGTACTTCCTCGTCCTCAGCATTCGAGAGCACGATTCCTCCAGTTCTCTCCCAAACCTTTCCATCGAAGTGATCTCCCTGAATTCGCTAGGTGGCGTAAGTTACACTGTGAAATTACTTTCTGTTCTGGCTGCGATTTGAATCCAGGACTTTTGGATTGACATGCGTCCAAATCATTCACTTTTCTATCGCTTACATGGTGTGTTACATTAAAGGAGACTCACGTGTTGAAGATAATCCAATCTTCGTTGATTGCATATGATCATAATTACAATCATCTTCTTAAAGATTTCTATAGCGCCCAAATGGCAAAAAAATCGCGGGAACCAGCTTATTGGCAGGTGCTCAGTCAAAACAAAGTCTATAGGCAGGTTAGGTTGGGTCAAAATCAGCAGCTGCAAGTCAAGACACAAAGGGTTTAGACAGTCAGACGGCTACGGTGGATGAAGATTCGAACCCATGCAGTAATCCAACCGGATGGCAGAAGTAATATCGAAAGCCGCCTACCAGGAATTGGTAGGTGTCAGAGACTGTTATTCTAGTGGCAACCATTACGGATCGGCTTAGTTTTGACTCACATATTGACCGGATCTGTATTAACTTCTATTAAGACTAGCGAATCGCTCTATGCGATACGCATCCATACAGCCCGTGGTCTCTCGGTGGCGCGCCTCTATGATGTAGTTCGAGCCAACGCGGGTACGCCTTCTCTATGCTTCCTCCGCTTGAAATGGCTTTGCTAATGCTGGTCAGCGCGCGCGGATTAACGCAATAATACGTAAAATGGCACTGCTCAAGTTTCTGCCTGCCGACCAGAAGACGTTCGATGACACCTCTGTGGTCGTGTTCATTCCTCCCTTTTCTCTTCAGTGCTACACAACCCTAGTCATGTCTTAGGTAGCCTCCTATAAAGAATGTTACTTACTCACTCACTCAGTCCTCGCTCACATAATCGTGAGATCCCGCGTGCTGATGCATTAACCAGATGTCGCTTTATTACGCGAATGTTATTCAATTGACTTTATTGCTGTTCTTTCTTGTTTTGTTATCCTTACTCATCGCAGCTCCAAAGATGTCTGTTTTGTAATTGCATGGAATGATTTTTGTGATTTAACACTCTTAGATTGTTCTTATACGATGTTCCCGCAGTGCGTTTGCAGGCGGTTCAATAAAGCACATACTTACTTACTTACTCTACCGCTTGAAAAATATACAGTCATCGATTGTCCGACTCCTAGTATTTTGTTTTATTGAACGGAATGAACGCCATTTTGGAAATCATCACAATGAGACGTTTGTAGGAACTAATACTAACTATTTTTATTATTTCGTTTTTTATTAGCATATCATGCGTAAATTATGGTAAGTTATATTCGCCTTTTTCGTCTAGGACTACTTGCCATTCAGACGTGCTTATTCTATAAGTTGCCTCTTACAGGCCTAATACTTTTAAGCTTATTGATGAATGTTGCTTTTTCGGAGTGTAAAACTTCAAATTCCTAAAGCGTTTTAGCCGTTAGTTTCGCCGATCTTCTTTTTAAAAAAGGAGTAGAGAACTTGTCTTTAGAATAGTGTAGCCTATTTTACTTATATAACTTTGAATAACTGTCATGACACATATCATGAACGTTCTCTGGAACACTTATTTTTCTGTGCAAATTATAGCGCACCCATTCTTTCTGCCGAACGCGAACGGCTACATAGGATAGGAAGCCATTTCATTTGTTTAGTAAAATCTGCAAATGTTTACTTTCGGCATATCGCTGATTTCCGAGATTTCTCTTACGATCTCAGAACTGTTATTGGCTTGACTCAATTTTTTATTGGCTTGACTCATTTTTGCTTCTCTGGTATTTTTTACCAGAAACACCTCATCTGGAATCAGACCAGTGCTCGTCTGATTTTTCTTAAACCTCACAGTTTTGCTTTATGAAAATCAGGTGTCAATAACGTCTTCTTGAAGAAAACGTATTGCAAGAGTCCCTCCCATTTGCATTCGATAGCGAACTTACTATTGCACATGTGCAATGGCAGTAAACATTCGCTGGGGAGAAAAGGCTGCAAGGCAGAAACTTGGCTGCTTACCTCTTATGCCAAGGCAAAGAAAATGAAGTTGAAAGCACTTAATATCCATTGTTACCTCTTGAAGTTAGATTAGGGCCTAACTCTTCTGCTTATACATTCTGCAAGCAATGAATGTTGTGATCATGGCATCTCAATATCGTAAGTTGATGAGGGTGGATCACAAATACCATACTGTGATTCTTGCTCTTTGTTTTCCCTTTCCATTGATCTTTAATTATGATTTGTACCCGTAAGTTTCACTATTTTAACTGCGAAACATTTTAACTTCTGGCAGATTACTTAGTGATGTTGACAAACGGTACAAACTGCTAGTTATGTGCTATTGTTTGGCTGTGTTTGTGTGTGTTGAAGCTCTGAAGATGGATACAAGTATCAATAACCAGGAGAAACCATACAAATGTAAGTTTTGTAGCAACATTTTTGATAAGAATTGGATCCTTGATCGCCCTGTAAGAACCCACACTGGAGAGAAACCATCTGACAGAAATTTATGCCACAAAAGGATTGTGGGTGCAGATAACCTGGCAGCTCATTCCAGAACCCACACCGGAGAGAAACTATACGAGTGCACTATATGTTAAGGAGCAGTTGTGCCCATGGGTATAGATAATCTAGTAGCTCATTCCAGAACACACCCTGAAGAAAATTCATACAATTGCAGTTTATGTCAAAAAGCATTTGCACAACAGGATGAGATGGAAGATCATAGAAGAACACACAGTAGAGAATTTCCATACAAGTGTGATGTCTGTGGCAAAGGTTTTCTATATATGTGTCATCTTAAGAAACATACAAGAACCCACATAGGTGAAACACCATACATTTGTCACTTCTGCAGCAAAGCGTTTTCTGTACTTTATAATCTCTCTGTGCACATAAGAACCCACACTGGAGAAAAACCATATGAGTGCCGTCTATGTCAAAAAACATTCACACAGAGCGGCAGTCTGTTAGCTCATAGAAGAATCCACACTGGAGAAAGACCATACAAGTGTGTAATGTTTGCGGCAAAGGTTTTGCATGTAGGCATCATCTAAACTACCATGCAACAACCCACACAGATGAAAAGTCATACATTTGTGAATTCTGCAGCAAACCATTTTCTGTACATAGGGATCTCTATGTGCACGTAAGAACCCACATTTTAGAAAAACCATATGAGTTCAGTTTATCCAAGCAGGAGTTTGCAATGAGGAATTATCTTGAAACATATAAAAGGACCAACACTGGAGAAACACCGTGTGTTTGTCAGATATGCAACAAGCTATTCGCACATCAAAGTATTCTTGATGAGCATGCAAAAACACACACTCTAGGAACACCATGCAACTTATGCCTGAGAACATTTGCACACACTTTAGATCTGGAAAAGCACCTGAAATCTCACAGTTTAGAAAAGCTATCAAACTGTGAATTACGTCTTACATCATTTTCAAGTGACGATGATCTAAAATCTCATTCGAGAACACACACCAGAGCAAATTCATTCGAGTGTACAAGCAGTTCCTTGAGCGGAACAGAGAAAGAGCATGCAAGTAGTTCACTTGGCAGATTCAGCATATTTAGTGAAGATGACAATTGTGTGGACGAGTCAAAGTCGCCAACTGCTGAAACGATGTCATCTAAGAAGGATAAGAAGCAACGTGCAGATGAGAAACAATTTTCTGGAGATCAATCAACCGTTGGTCCTGACAAAAATCATTTCTTTTTGAGATCTTATGGTTGTGGATTCTGTGACGAAACATTTGAAATGGAAACTGAATTCGTGGATCATTCTTATAAACACTACTGTGATGATCCTCAAAAAGATACATTTCTTGAACTATTTGAAATTCGTCTTCTGAGTTACTCTTCTTGCAAGCAGGAAACAGATTAATTCACGCATTCCGACCGTTCTTTTGTTTAAGTTTACTCAATTATAATTTGAACTTTGATTGGATTAAAACCAATGCATCACGTTTATTGTTTTAAGGGTATTTCTAGTGTTTTTGCATCTTTCCGACTACAACAATGACACACAGCCGCCATTTCCGATTAACGTGACAACTATACAATGTTTCTCGAATATTATTCACCTATCATCTGTGACTTACATTTTTAGAAAGTGATGAGGCTGAATTTGCATGTCATTTTAGGCTAGCAAATGATGGAGTGTGCGAGAATCTGCGGATGAAGAGTTGGTTTTGCTGTTCCAACAGTTCTCCTACAAACTTGCGTGCTATTCTTAATGACTAAATCTGTTTACAACTTTACATGTTTTATGCTGTTGAATGGAAGAAGTTAAGCCAGTGCTAATCTAATGCCCTGGATTTGATTGAAAAATTAATTATGTATAATTATGACATTGTGTGTCAGTGCATTTGATAAAATAATATATATTTTTCATCACTAGGAGTCTTTGACAGCAGAAAATCAAACCAGTGATGGGGAAAATATTTTTTTAAGTATTTTGAGTAGGCCTACAAGAATAAATACTTGGTCACAAAAGTATTTAAAATACAAGTAGTAATACCTTTTCATATAACTATTTTAAGTACAAGTAAAAAATACTTGTCTGAGACAAGTTTTTTAAATACTAACTACAAACTAGTTAGTTAGAGCCAAAGTTTATCACAAATAATGAAGTCGCATAAAATTGAGACTCAAACTTTTAATATAGAATTTTGAAAACCAGCAAAAACATTTCTCCAGTTCAGTTCTTTATATGGCAATTAGGCATTGGTCTTAATTATCAGTAGTTGTACTAAATGTTTGTAATTTAAGCGAATACGTCTTGGTAATGAAATTAGAGATCACCACTTAAAGGGCAGCCATTGGTTTGGTGACTTTACGCTTCTGGCTCCTGTTCCGCCTTCTGATATTCTGCGTAGGCTTTAACCATGACTGTAACTGTGAAGGTGATGCTTGCGTTGTCAAGGCCAAACTGTGAATGGGTATTTATAATGTGTTCGGCAACAACATCATATGTGTATTTTCCTATCGAGCGTTACCATGACAAAGCAACCGAGTGTTTCACAAGGTCATCTGTGATCCAGTGAACCGTCATTCAATAAAGCTCTTTTTCAGACAACTCCAAATATCTGCCGTGGTGCACATTGCGGGCTGTCCGACACGCTGTTGACCAGCGCTTGAATGATGCTCCCATAAATAATAATAGGCCAATAATAGTTATTGAAAGCCTAGTGGATGCAGCAATCGCTATTGTTTTGGTAATTGTTATTAATGACAAATACATTTTTAAAGTATTCATTTATTCATTCATTCATATCAAGCATCCATATAGCGCCCGTTTAGAAAACTACTCAGAGGCGCTCCCAACTCCAGCACGGCGAAAAAGAGCAGTCTTAAGGTGAGAAAAGAACATAGGGGAGATGGTCCTGGGAAAGAGGCGAAGCTCCAAGGGAAGGCCATTCCCGGTTGAAGGACCCAACACCGATAAAGCGCAGTTCTGCATAGTGGAGGTACGGGCAAATAGAACAAGTAGATGGCCCTGTTCAGATGAGCGGAGGGATCGAGAGCCCCTAACCCTAAGGACAGTGCAACAGAGCTCGCGAAGATAGGCAAGAGCGAGGCCCAATAGGCGCCGCCAGACTAGGTCAGCTATCCTGCTCCAGAGGGAAACCAGCGGAGAACGTCGAGCACGTATCCGCAGACATTGCTAAATTTGAGTATGCGGCCGATAAGGCAGTCAGCAGAACGCAAGATCCGATCCAAACACCCCAGTCGACCAGCCGGGAGGCCAGTGTAGAGCGAGCAACGAGCAACAATAGTCGAGTATAGTTGTGACGAAGGCACGGATAAGAGTGGAGGTGGCAGAAGCAGTGAGTGAGCGGGCGATAGTGCGGAGCTGGCGCAATTGGTAGAAACAGTCACGGCTAAGGAGGTTGATATGGGGACAAATGTAAAAGCCGCTTGTGACTGCAAAACTGCTTCTGCAATCGGAATGCAAAAGCCGCCACTACTACTACTACACTACTACTACTATTCCTTTATTTTGTTAGGGTCTCAGGACTGACTCCTAACTGGTCCTGGGATGGGCATTCGTTACCCTTGAGTAGTTCCTTAGCCGAGGGGAGTAGCCTATATAAGGAGGTACGAAAAGGGGCGGTTAGAGAATCTCCGATACTCAGCCTTCGCGCTAGTCGGGTTGTCTGAGATTTCTCTGGGTTGCATGGTAGTCAAGTTAGTTCGTGACTTGTGCCATTTTCAAGTCTTCTTACGGTGCTTCCGTTTCTGATGTTCGTCAGCCCGTTGCTGAGTTACAGACTTCTTGTTAGTTGGTCGTTCTTCGTATTGAAAACGAACCTTTCTTCCACCGTCGTTCAACGGTTGGGTAATGTATCGTTTTGATTTATTGTTTTTGTCGAGAATTATACCTTGAAAACTAGATTCGAGTCTTCAGCTTTGTTGTAGCTAGGAGGAACCCGTAACATATGGGAGCTCTAGCCGGGATCTTTTTTTCTCGTACGTTTGAAATTTTCATTTGTTAGTAGACAACATTTAAGGTGTCTTTGAGTCGTAGAGGAAAATTTTGAAATTAAGGGGCGTGTCTGACGAGTTTTGTCTGACGGAGGAAATTTCGAAATTTAGAAAATGGAGACACCGGAGGTGGCAAAAATGTTAAAAGCGGAGGACATTTTTGAATTGAAACAAGATGAATTACGTACGGAATTGGAGAAATTGGGGCAAGACGTGAAAGGTCTTACGAAATTGCAAATGCAAAAAGCATTGTTGAAATTGGTTTCGTCGCCCTATTCTTCGCCAAAAGCAAAAGAGTCTGAGGTTAAGGCGGAAAGTTTACAATTGAAATTGGCCGAAATTGCACGTATACAGCAAAAAGAAGACCGAGAAGCGGAAAGACAGTTTGAGCTGGAGAAATTCAAAATACAAACACAGATGGAAGCGGATGCTAAGAAGGAACAGGCACAAATAGAAGCTAAGTTTAAGATGGAACAAGCAGAATTGGAGTCACGAAGACTTGAGAAAGAATTTGAAGCTAAGGCACAGGTGAAGAAAGAAGAGATAGAAGCAATGGAAAGGAAGATACAAATGGAAGCACAGGTTAAGAAAGAAGAGGCAGAAGCAATGGAGAGGAAAATGCACATAGAAGCACAGGTTAAGAAGGAAGAGGAAGAAAGGAGGATACAAGTTAAGAAAGAAGAGGCAGAGGCAACAGAAAGGAAGTTACGAGTGGAGGCAGACATTTTAGAAAGGAAGTTGAGGGTAGATAACGAAACAACGACAGCAAAGTTGTCTATGGAAAACGAGGCTAAGAGGATGCAGATAGAAGCAGATGAGAGAAAGTTACAGATGGAATTGGCAGAGAAAGAAAAACAGAGACAGCATCAATTGCAAATGAAGGAATTAGGAGGTTCCTTTGAAAGATTAACAGGAGGTTACTTCGAGGACGGAGCACAGGGTTTGAATGAGGAAAATGCAGAAAGAACGGGGCATACGTCGAAATTTAATATTGCGTCGGCAGTAAAATTTGTACCTCGGTTTGACGACACAAATTTGGAGCATTATTTACAATCGTTTGAAAAAGCCATGGAGCTTCATCAATTTCCAAAAGATAAATGGTCGTCGTTAATTCATACGAAGTTAACGGGGAAGGCGTTACAAATTTTCGGAGAGCTCTCATTGGAACAATGTAAGGACTATGATGTTGTGAAAAAGTCTTTGCTTACGGCGTATTCAAGAGTGCCAGAGTTCTATAGGAAAAGGTTTCGAGAATTGCAGAAAGGGAATCTTGAAACTTATTCAAATTTTGCGTATCGTTTGAATATTCCATTTAAGAGTTGGCTGGAAGGTGAAGGTGCATTGTCTGATTTAGATAAGGCTTTGGAAATTTTCAAATTGGAACAGTTTGTAAATTGTCTGCCTGGGGATTTACATCGTTGGATAATCGAACGCAAAGTAACGACACTTTCTGAAGCAGCACGTATGGCTGATGAATATGATTTGCTGTACAAACCTTTCAGGAAAGCTAATGTAGCTCCAGTGAAATTTGAAAAGGGATGGGCAAATGACACTGCTAATGTGAAACGAAGCGGAGGTCAAAATTCTTGGGGTAGCCCTAAGAATACAGCAAGGAATTATACAGGTGCGTTTGGCACTCCTGTAACTTGTGCATACTGTCATGCAAGATCGCACAGCATTACAAATTGTGAAAAGCTAAAAGCAAGAAATTTGGCCTGTGCGAACACAAATTATTCAGATAATAACATTGGATTAGTAGATGTGCAGTCGGGCAATCCAACGATAAATCAGCAGTATAGACCGTTTGTTAAGGATGGGCTTGTGTACGGACGACAGGGTTCGCAGCGTCATGTGGTGCTACTGAGAGACTCGGGTGCATTACAGTCGATAGTCAGTAGGGATGGGCTTAATCCTAGTGATTATGTCTTAACGGGAGACGATAGATTGATTCAGGGAATTGTTGGTGAACCAGTTAATGTCCCGTTAGTTGAAATTCAATTAGAAAGTGAGTGGGTTTCTGGAACTGTTCTTTGTGGGTTGGTGGACAAATTACCAAAAGGAATTAATATGCTCATCGGAAATGACTTAATGCAAAAGGAACCGATAGATGTAGCAGTTGTTACTAGGGCTCAGAGTAAATTAGGGACGACGATGCAGTCAAGCGTAGATAGACAGGACGCTGCAAACGTTGACGCTCCTATAATTAAGAGTTCTGATGTAATTGATTCTGTTGACTTGAATTTAAATGATTTGTTTACTGAAGATGTTGACAGTCATGTTGAAGGTTTGGAATTTTGTACACGGGAAAGATTAATTGAATTGCAACGCAGTGACGAATCTTTCAATTGTCTTTTTGATCTAGCACGGTCACCGGACAGAAGTGAACGCTCTTTTTACGAAGTTCGTGATGGAGTTTTGGTTCGTGTCTGGAGGAGTGTGTTGGAGCCAGAAGGTTTCGGTAGAACGCAAGTACTCGTTCCAATTTCTTTACGGCCTAAGATAATTCATGTAGCGCATGATGTTCCTTCGAGTGGACATTTAGGTACGCAGAAAACTCTTGATAGAGTGTTGAGGCATTTTTATTGGCCTGGTATTTTCAAATACGTGAGAGAGTACTGTCGAACTTGTGATGTTTGTCAGAGGCTTGGCAAGGGAGCTACAAAAGCTAGAGCGCCTTTGATTAATTTGCCAGTCATTGATAAACCATGGTCAAGAATTGCTTTGGATATCGTTGGTCCTTTGGACATTTGCGATAAGTCGGAAATATGTATGGGTGATACGTCTCAGATGGTGAATGATTGTAAAGCACTGTTGTCGATGGATTCGGTGATGACAACTGTTGTGTGTGAGATTAGTTCACATACGAATTTTTCTAATGAGTCTTCTTCGAATGTAGCAGTAATGTACATGAATGTTGACTGTGGGGAAAGAGTGATTCTTGTGAGTACGGTTGTGTTGTTGCAACTTTATGGTCAGATGACTAATGGCTTGAATGATGTGTTCACGCAAGTTGTCACGATTATGCCCTGTACGCAGATGGGTCAGTTGTTGCACGAGAGCATGGACATGTTTGGTTGTCATATGTTCTTGCAAGAAGAATGTATGCATGACGACATTTTTGAAAGTTCTTTGAAGAGGGACAATGTTATACATGAGTGTGATGACATGTTTCTGGAAAGGAATGAAATTTTATCAGATGTTTTTGAAGATGTAGATTTCTTGAAGAAGTGTCTGATGAATGATGGTCAAGATACTTGTTATATG
>JACEVL010006451.1:1665000-1710000 GCA_020284085.1 Aporrectodea caliginosa
TGGGCCCCATAATGAGGGGAGACTCCCTCCAAAGAACTATAATTATTGAGGGGAGAACGGAGGGGAAAAAGACAAGAGGAAGACCGAGAATGATTTCATTGGACTGGATGACGAAGGAGAATTACGAATTACAGCAAGTCGAAGGAAAGAGTCGGACAACGTGACAAATAGCGGCATTGGACGTACGAACTTGCCTAGGAAGGCAGAGAACCATTAGAAGATATTGTTCATGCACAATATTCACGCACACGTATAGATATGAATTATGCACCTGAATTGTAGGTAGGCCTTGGATCTATTTCGATGTTTACAAGATAACTGGAGCATGAATAATCAACTGTTCGCTGAATAAATAGAAGGCATGTTGAAATTGGAGCATAAAGTTATTGACTGCTGACGAACTGAAAGATATTTATTTATTTGTCTACGTTTTTATAGCACTACTGTCTAATAAATTGCACCATCGGTCGATATTAGAGAGCAATAACTGAACAGAAAATTTGCTCAAGGTCCATAAACGGTTGAACACTTTCCATCGGTTCCACGTCAAATGGTTCACGGACAAAATGTTCCCGACAAATGGTTCTCTGCCAAAAAGGTTCACGACACAAGGTTCACGACAAAAGGTTGACGACAATAGGTTGACATAAGATAATTTAGCAACCTAAACTACGGGTTTGCCATTATAAGTAGGCCTATACTACGATTAGATTACTTATTTTAAATGTGCCTCTGATTTGTTGATAAGCTACTTGTTGTGAACCTAATGTCGTCAACCTTTTGTCCGTGAACCTTTTGTCGGTGAACCATTTACGGTGAACCATTTGTCGTGACACCCTTTCCATCATAAGACGATCACCGGTCTATTTGTAATAATAATAATAATAATAATAATAATAATAATAATAATAATAATAATAATAATAATAATAATAATAATAATAATAATAATAATAAAAAGAAGAAGAAAAAGAAAACGAACAAGAAGAACAAGAAGAAGACGAATATGACCAGGAACAAGAAGAACAGGAACAAGAAGAACAAGAACTAGAAGAACAAGAACACTGTGAGAAAAGAGTCATTATAACACAATTAGCCTACTTCGAACACTTAAACAGCAGCCTACTCTACCGTTTCGCATGGTCGCTGAAATATTGAGAGAAGGACACCGTGGATTCGAAGAGAAAATGTTTTGGACTTCTCGCAGCGATTACTGATTATTATTAAGTCCCCCAAACAGCTATAAAAACAGCATGGCATGTAATTAAACCTTCTGGTGATAAAACACAATTTGTCTGATCCACATTTGACGGACTGAAAGCGTAAAAGTTTATTGCAATCACAGTCTTATGGTGGGTTCGCAAAATAAATCAACGTATACGAGCGCAGTATAGCCACATCGATATCATATATTATTTTAATGATCTTTTTCCAGTTTATTGAAGGACATAGCTTACGTGTACTTAAAAAAATGTTAATTACCTCATCGACTCCGAATTGAAATACGTAGGCCTACCAGAAAAGTCATGGAATAAGTAGCCTATGGTGAAACAAGTGTGGTGAAATAAGTAAGCTTATCTATGAAATAAAGTTTAAATAAATCTTTGTACAATGCAATAGGTAAGCGAAAGTGTCTACTTGACGAGCACGGGAACCTGTTTAACTTAATTAGGCCTGCATGTACATGTTTGCATTTAGTTTCAAATTATTAATGAATTGTTGTGAAGCATGCATGCAATCGTACAGGTGAGATATTTACACAGAGGGTAAAGATAGGAAGTAAATGTACTTGAACGCGATATATGGAACCAGCTTCGCTTATTCACATGTTTGCATTAAGTTTCTAAAGTATAAATGGACCGTTGAAAAGCAATCATACAGCTCAGACATTTAAATAGCGGCGCAAGATTAAATGTTCCTATTGTAGGTGTAGAGCGAGCAAAGGTCCGTTAATGTTTTTACAAGCTGTTCACTTCAGATCGATGCAAAACACTGCAGAGACAGATAGAGAAATACAAAGGGTCATGCAGACTGAGAAACATTTGCAGAGACATACATAGAGAAGAACACAAATAATTATATAAGCAGTCATCATGCTTACTCAAGATCGTCTTGTACTTAGTAAACTCTAACACCTTTTAGGCCAGAGAATACGAAACTCTTTTGTAAGATAAACAAAAGGCGTTATATTGAATGTCTCGATAAGCACGCGGCATACAGACATGACACACCTTCAGACATACACACGGACAGACATCCAGACATACATCCGCATAAGCAGGACACAGACGGACAAGAGAAATGCACGTGGTCAGGCACACAGACAACACACAGAGAAGAGACGGAACTGAGCACACAACTACGTTTATGCTTCGAGAGGAGCAATAGTTTGAGTTGTCTCCCAGTCTGTTTGGGAAGGAGTTCTTGTATTTTTGTATTTCTGTTCTAGTCTGCTTAGTTTGCTTAGTTTCTCTGTTCTGCTTTGTGCGAAATAAAGTATATATATATATATATATATATATATAACTATAAAATTATGCAACATGCATAAACATCAGAAACAATATCTTCACATTGAAGCAGGTCGTCAACCATTGTCTAATTTAAAATGTCTCATCTCTTACAAACACAATTACGTTATTACATTGTATGCTATGAATGCACTGAATAGTAATCGTAATCTCAAACTTCCTTAAGTGGCCATTAATACGCTAAACGAAGGGCACCAGCTTATTCACGAGCGCTGCGTCGTGTCAGAAGGGTTGTCCAGAGATTATTAGGTTGAGATCCAAGTCCGATTGCAATTCAATTTAAAGGCTCAGCAATCAAGCGAATACCGTTTACTGTTTAGTGCCCGTACTCGTATAAACTTTTCTTTTCCCGCGGGACTTTTCGCACTGGGAGCAGTGTTGTTTTAGTTTTGCCTTGAGTTTTAGTTTTAGTTATTATTAGTTTTACATGCTAGGTGTTTTAGTTATTATTAGTTTAGTTATTTCACCAAGTTTTAGTTTTAGTTATTATTAGTTTCACATGCTAGAGGTTTTAGTTATTATTAGTTTTAGTTATTTCGCCGAGTCTGGCAATATTTTTCCCGCCAACAGCTTTTAGCATCAAAAAGGATTCACTCGCTACAATCCGTTTCGAATTGATACTTAAAACAGTCACATACACCACTAGTTTCAGGTCTACAACCTAAATTTAGTTCGGACATCTTATAAAATTCCAAAGATCGGATGATTATCGAACGAAGTGCTGATTATAAAACGCGAATATCCATAAACATTGAATATCCTAAGATGCTAGGTTTTCGTTATGTGTTTTCGTCTTGGTTATTTGTTTTGACTGGTTTAGTTTTAGTTTTTATTTCGTTATCGTTTTTCCTCGAGTTTTCGTTTTAGTTTTAGTTAACTATAACCTTTTGTTTTCGTTAACGAAGGTTTTCGTTTTAGTTATCGTTAACGAAAACAACACTAACTGGGAGCGCCGCCTCTGATTAGGTCGTACTGTGAGAGGCGCTTTAGAAATCCGTAATAACAACAATACAATATACTGTTAATCCGGACTCGATGGACTTTAGTGCAAAGCTAATCATTGCCTCCAGACGCAGGTTAAAGAGGTATGTGACAGGCAACTTCCCTGTCTTACACCCATCATGAACTCGAACCACTCTTGTTAGTTCTTCATCTACTCAACTACACTCGCCGACTTAATGTAGAGATCTTTCTAATAATTCCACCAGTTCCGCCAGAATTCCATAGTACCTGCCATAGGCCCTGTTGCCACACGCTATCAGACGCCTGCCTGAGATCTATAAAGTTGTTATGCAGAGTTACGATCCTTTCGAAAGTACTTCTCGGACAGCTACCGAATTATAAGTAGTTGATCTATTGTGACACTTCCGGCCTTAAATCCCGCCTGTTCTTCACGCACCACTTCCCAGATATATTATTTCCTCAGACGTTATTGCAGTATACGGGTATACACTTTGCCCGGAATGCACAGACGGCTATTGGCTGACTGAATCATCTCGACAAGAATTGTTTTCTTCCCGCTATAAGGATGGAAGGATGGCGGAGAGGAAGGCAGAATGATGCAGAGACGGGATAGGAATAGAGGATGAATCACAAATATGCGCCACACGAAGTAACAGAGAGAGAGACATACAGACAGACAAAAAGACAGAGGCAGAAAGACAGAGAGAGAGACAGAGATAGAGAGATAGAGAGACAGAGACAGAGAGACAGAGACAGAGAGACAGAGCGAGAGACAGAACCAGAGACAGTGACAGAGAGACAGAGTGAGAGATACAGAGCGAGAGAGACAGAGAGGGGAGAGATAGAGACACATAGAGAGACAGAGACAGACAGAGAGATCAGGGACCCTTAGCAAGGCTCAGACAGTAAACAATATAGCATGGCCAGCATACATTATATGAATGTCTATACTTAATAGTTTCTAGAGCGCCTTTTAAAGAATATGACAATTCGCCTATAAATTATGTGAACCTGTGTCTGTTGTTTTTTGCCCTTGGGTTTAATTACAAACATAGCCTACAAACACGAATTTACATAAATACATTCATACCCACATATCTACACATCTACATAGGCCTACATGAATGCATACATACATACATAATTACATATACAGTAATGTACGACTTATCTTCAAAGCATATCGTTGGGCACGAAGTATCTTGTCAATTAATTACGAAGTATCTTGTCAATCTTGTCAATCTTGCCATCTTTCCTTCGGTTATCTCCTCGCATTCACTCGGCTTCCTTCTACGCCCAATTGAAGACTTTTCTGTATGATCAGGCCTGGCTTGGGAGCGCCTCTGAGTAGAGCCCTTGAAGAGGCGCTATATAAATTTTATGATTGATTGATTGATTGATTGAATTAAATGCGTTTTCTTAACGTTTCGTCTGCTCCAAAGCGCTTAGATGCCCTGTGCTTTCGGTTGCGCCTTGATACAGATTCAACTCTGGTGCTATATAAATGCTTGTTTGCTTATGAACTTGACCGAATTTAAATGGCCCGGAGACCCAGTTTCGTTGGCATCTTGTTAGTGCTCTATAATCCAGCGCAACTAAGACACACACGACAGCGACATCTGTTGTTTTTCAGCTTCCTAATTGACAACTCCTCCCTTGGCAATGTACTCACCAACCCATATTACGAAGTTTATATACATATGATGTATATGAACAACCCATATAATTATTATATATATAATATAGATCTCGAATGACCGAGACCGAGACCGAGAATGATGTTGTTGGACTGGATGATGGAGGAAGATTACAGCAAACTGAAGGAAAGAGCCAGAAAACGTGATGAATGGCGAAATTGGACGTACGAACCTGCCTAGTAAGGCAGAGAACCGAAAGAAGATCTCGAAGGAGTACGATATGAAAATAAACATAAAAAAGACAAAGATCATGAGGCCAAGGAAAGGAAGGAAACAACAGTTAAGATGACCATAGATACTAAGGAACTGGAACAAGTCGGAAAATTATGTTACCTAGGAAGTGTGATCACAAATGATGTAAAGTGTCATGTAGAAATAAAGAGAAGAAAAGATTTAGGAAAAGATGCCTTCTGCAGTATAGAAAGGAATTGATGAGAGGGCTATTATGTGTTGGGCTAACCTAACATGTCATAAAAGTTTTGGTGTGCTATCTATCCTCGACATTAAACGCATGCGTAAATCATCCGTAATATAAATGTTTTAAGTACTATGGGTCTGCGGGTATACCCGTACCGCGGGTTTACCCGCGGACCCCGCCCGTACCCGCGGATCGGGTACCGATCGGGTAGGCCTATGAGAAGGCGAACTAATAAATGGCGGATACGGTTCGGGTACGGGCATACCCGCGGATACGGGTCGGATCGGGTAGTAACTTTGAGTACGGGTCGGGTACGGATATGGGTATGGGCAACGTTTCTGGGTTATGGGTACGGATCGGGTGGCAAAAACACTCTGCCCGCATGCCTCTACTAATTACCCACATAAACGCGATGCCTGTGTGTAATATATGGTTGGATATATGTCTACCTAGTAAGGCTTTTCGTATCTGTCAAGTTCAGCCATTGGTTTGCCTGGTCGTTAGCAATCGCTGATGGGCTCTGGGCTTTCAGTCTGGATGAGGCTGATGAGGAAGAGGAAGAACGCAGAGGCATTGATGCCATGGTCGCCTGATGCCAACGGTTGCTTCCAGATGTCTTAAGAACTGCTGCAGCTGACGGTTATTGGCTTCGTTCTAAAGAAGGAAGTCGTCCGATCGAGTAATGGCTTCAAAGCAAGGGACGGATTCTTGTCTATTAGTCAACATGATCAACTGGTTAGCATATGAATGGTCAGACAAGAACCATGGGCTCTTTTCTGCGCCAACTTTATGTTGACCGGTTCTTCACAAGCAGTAGAATTTGTAATCGGCCTCGGCTGGTGGTTATAACCTAATTTAGTGACTTGGCTGAGGTGTTACGTGTGTGCGTGGGCACGCCTTTAGCGCCGTTGTCATAATGTCCAATACATCAGTCGTTGGTCGCTTAGAGCAGATGTGTCACACCTTTTTCAATGGGGCGCCAGTGGCAATATTTTCCAGCAAGTGACGGGCCAGGGTGCCGACGGCGCCTGCGCAAAATGGGGGTAGGGATCCGGGAGGGGCTAGGTGAGCCCGTCATCAGAAAATTTTGGGAAAACTAAATCTTAATTAGTGCATTTTATAGCATGCAGTCAAGTTAGGTATTTAAAAATCTTAGTTTTCATCTTCATTATCAGTCACGAATGGCAAATAAAACTCATTAAGCCTGAAAAGTGAAAAATGTTAACATTTATTCTCAAATTGTGTAGTCTTTAGGCAAGGCTACGAGGGCCAGAGAAGCATCGTCAGCGGGCTAGAGCTGTTTGGCACCCCTATATTATAGCCTTAGATCCTCTGTGGGTCTGCAGACTGCACTTAGGAAAGTATGCTATAGTTGTCGATTTTATGTTCTGGTTAATTGCCAGGTGGCCGCGGTAATGCTTGGCTCCATGCTTAATATGTCTGCCACCATCAATCCATCCATCAACTCCGGGTGGAAATCCGTTGGTTGGGCTCCACCTAAATGTGTAGGCGTGCCATTAGTAACTCTTCTAGTCGTCTGTACAGTGCTTTGCTTGCTAATGACATTTCTGCTCGTAGTGACATTTAGCATCGTATAGAATGACGCAGGCGGCGCTATTGCGAGGTGCAGAAAAGGCGCTATAGTAAGTGTTCAGATAAATACATACATCGTAAAGCGAGTTCAGGTCATTCAAGATGTAAGCGTACCAATATAATAATTATAAGAAACGGAATGACTTCAACGCCTATGCCTCTTTATTTGAATGTAATAATTGTAATGTAATATTGAACATTTATACAGCGCCCCTTCAAGATATCTACTCAGATAGTCTGTGTTATGCTATATGTTATTACATCATGAGTTAGCAAAACAATGCACAGTAGGCTGAAAGAGTCACCAGTGTCGAACCCACGCACACACGCGAGGAACCAACCTGAGGATTCCCGTCGACAGCTGAAGATGGCATGTACGCTCATGTATGTACTTATCTGGTTCGATTTCTTGACTTGTACTCCATCCCTCCTAGCATATATCCATTGGCGTCAGATGGGAACCAGATGTACTCTATCCGGGTCCCATATGGTTTGCCTTGGTTTGGCGCTGCCTCGCGGGTGTGGCCCCTGTTTACTTACAGGAGCTCTGCTGCTCCACCGTGAGCGTCCAGCGCCGTGGCTCTCTCCGCTCCTCTAAGCAGGCTGAGATTCTTGTTCCCCGGTCACGGACAACTATTATGCAGCGCCGTGCCTTTTCTGTTGCTGGCCCTGCAATCTGGAATGAGCTCCCTGTGGCTCTACGCCTAATGCCTAGAGCCCTTGCGGCCACATTCTTCTCTAACCTGAATACTGTTCTCTTTAGCCGGGGTTGAGTCGGGAGCGCTTCTGAGTAGATAATCTTGAAGAGGCGCTATATAAATCTCTTAAATGAAATGAAAAATATGGGAATATGGGGCGTACATCGGCTCCATGTGGGTATGCTGGCATGAATGCTGGTCTTAAGATAACGACTACTGTTGGAGAATGAAACTGGTGGAAAGGGAACTCCAAGGAACGTGTGTACATGGAGACTGATATGTAGCATGTTGTATCTAATATCACGCAGTAACGCTGTTAGCGTTTGGCGTAAAAGAAGTCATCGTTGGGAAGAAAGAGAGAGACTACGGGACATGACAAGTGCCGCTGCAACTTAAGCTGAGAAGACAATTCTAGTGTTCTAATGAAATTGTCCGTGTCTCAAGGTTACTGGAATGAATTCTACCGTCAGATAATGGCTAGTATTTCCTAAGCCTTCATATGGTCGAAATTCGATTTCCATGAATGGTTTTTATTTGAGCAATTTGCAATTTTGGGAATAAATTTTAGCGATTTCACGATTGTAATCGTATTTGTCTTGTACAGTTTGTGCCAAAAACGTTAGCAAATAAATAAGAAAAGATAACCATCGTCGTCGTTGTAACATCGTCATCATTGTGAAAACAATAAAATCATCATCATCAACAACACCAACATCATCACCTTCGCTGGTTCGCTCCGCTCCATCATACATACGGGAACTGTTTGTGCTGATATCCACTCAGTCAGGTTGCCGGTCGCTTCGCTCATACACCGGTGGAGATCTTCTGGTCCCTGGATGCCATACGTCAACACTACTGCACCGTGCGTTGGTCCATCCTCTTGCAACAGTCTTCCCGTTGACGTTCGTAATGTCCTTTAAGTTAAAACTCTGTTCAAGTTACGTTTTCTAGCTATGTTAGGACGCATCTGGTAAAATTCTTAAGCCAGCCATGTTCATAGTGCTTTTGAGGTGTTCCTTAAATGCGCTTTATAAAAGTCAAGATAGATACATTATCATTCTTGTCATGATCATGATCATGATCATGATCATGATCATCATCATCATCATCATCATCATCATCATCATCATCATCATCATCATCATCATCATCATCATCATCATCATCATCATCATCATCATCATCATCATCATCATCAACAACATCATCAACATCATCATCATCATCATCATCACCACCATCATCATCATCATCATTATTATAATCAACATCTTCTTCTTAAATCCGACACTGCTCGTAATCTGGCAGTGCCAATCCCAAGCCTGTATAAAGGAGGAGGAGGGCGACGCTAATGATCTTTGTTATCACACAGTGTCGTTAAACTGAATCTACTACTTCTTCTTCTTTTTCTGCTTCCGATTTCCATTTTTCATGTGTTTCGTGTAGAAACCCGCCGAACAAGATGCCCCGAGGGCTATGTGTGCACAGTTGCAATAACCGTTATCGTTGGACACATAGTACGTTTGCTTTTGTTTGCTGCTGAGCCTGGGTCGCCTCTGAGTAGGTATCTTGAGCGGGCGCTATATCAAGTTTATATTGATTGATGGATTGATTTGTTAAAAGATTCGCAGTTGCTCATTTCTGGCTCATTTACGACCAATAAACTCGGAGTCGTTGGTTCGAATCTCAGGTCTTCATATACGCAATTCGTGACAAGGTGTCTATAGTCATGGAATCCACTCGGAATGGTTTTCTGATAGCTTTTGTATTTTCCTTTCGGCGGAAAGTACTCTTTTATCACCTGAGTCATGTCTCGGATGCATACAAAGCTACTTAGGAATCACAAAAACCTAATTCATAATTGACTCGTTGGGCTTCTTAGTGTCATCATTGGTACTTAGTGTAATCATTGATCCTTAGTGTAATCATTGGTACTTAGTGTAATCATTGATCCTTAGTGTGATCATTGGTACTTAGTGCGATCATTAACGTGCATTGACTGAAATATGCTACTATTACCATTTACGTTACACCTAATGTTACAGTGCATCACATTACGCCGATGATAGGTTTCAGTTTCTTCACTGTATGACATTACATTGCCTTTAAAATTGACTAAATTTAAAACTGCAATACATTGAACAGAACATTAACTACGCTACAATTCATCACATTCCATGGCATCATTTTACATTACAGCACATCAACTACGCTACATGATGCTGCGTTTCATTGCATGGCTTTACATTACTCTTGCTGTCGTAGCTTCCAATGCACAGATGACTTTACATAACTCTTGCTGTCATAGCTGCCAATGCACAGATGACTTTACATTACTCTTGCTGTCATAGCTGCCAATGCACAGATGACTTTACATTACTCTTGCTGTCATAGCTGCCAATGCACAGTGAACCAATGCTAACGAGAGCTGGTCCTCCTCGTTACCTAAAGGCTTAATGTTCTGTGAGGCAACGTGTCAAACAATCGTTTATCTTACCCTCACCTGACGCTAAATATAGTTAGTGGGCGTCTTTGAAGATCGCCGATCAAAGGATACCGCTAATTAGTCAACGCCATGAGCCTATGGCAACACGTAAACACGGAAACAGCGGCAGTTACGGAAAGTCTGTTTGAGAACATGTAAAACAAATGAAGCGAAGAAAGAAAGAACGTACACTGGAATTGAAAAGAAATGAAGCAAAAGAATATATATATATATATATATATATATATATATATATATATATATATATAGAAATATTCTTTATTGAAACCAATTGCATACCGCACTTTGGTGTATAAAAACAGAAGCATATCAATAACATTAAAGATGATTAAGTTATACAGTTCGTCATTATGTCCCCGGACTCCCATATTAGGCCTATATGCCCCAAATAGATTATCTAACCCGTTACCCATTAAACTAAATTTATTCATATAACATCCTTATGATGAACGTTTTCTAATCAATATATATTAGCGCTTGGGATTTCTCGGTCGTGTGCTCTTGCGCGTAGAAAATGCCCTGTCTGCTTGATTGGTGGGAGTAGGTCATACAAGACATGCCCCGGATTTCTCCTAATGGCTGAGAAAAGACGGGTGTCTGCTATGTGACATAGATGATCTATAGATGGGATGTATGATGTTGAAAAGAGCGATTCTTTCCTATGGTTCATATCGAAGATTTATATAGCGCCCCTTCAAGAATACTAGGCCTACTCTGAATCAGATTCTTGATTGATGTTAAAGAATGATCAGTTCAAGACGAATGATAGTTCATCAATTAGCTAATTAGGTAGGGGCCTAAGTAAAGTAGCCTAGACACTTAATGTTTTTTTTCAAGACAGCCTACTGTGCAGAAGATACGCCTGAAGACGGAAGCAAGAATGAGAGATGAAAGCTTCAGACATTTATTAAGAGAAAAGGCTTTCGGCACACATATTTATGCAGATTGCAGTTGAAGTAAGAAAGTAAAAAAATTACTGTCGACAAATTTACAGATTAAATATTTTTATCTAAGTTCTACCTACGCTAGGGACACGATGGTATAGCGATATGTTCTGTGCCTTGTCACCGGAGGGTCGCAAGTTCGAATCTACCTCAAGCCACCGCGTAGCGACCCTGGTTGGTCAAGTCGGTCAGCCACAATTGTCTGTGAGGAAGGCAACGGGTAACCACCTCAGTGACCTCACTCATCTCATCCCTGAGTGGCAAATAACTCACCATCATTATCATCATCATCATCGTCATCGTCATCGTCCTCCGCGTCATCATCATCATCATCATCATCATCATCATCATCATCATCATCATCATCATCATCATCACATACACTTAACAAGTGAATGCACGGAAGTTTGTGCAAACATGTTGACCTATAAGACAATACGATCGTTAACTTCCACACTGCACACAAACAACCCATTCACATGCAATAATAGTGTAGGCCCAGACGTGAACAATATATATATGATATATATATAATTATATATATATATAAATATATCAATGCAAATAATTAACGTGTTGTGAGAGTTTCATTACGACGCGGGTCCTTTGGTGCAACGTAATGCATATGGCAACGAAACGGCGTTCTTCATAATAGTTATGACTTCATCGCAATAACAACTAACAGCTTTCTAGAACATTAACAAAGTTATTACTTTGTCTCTCCCTCTCTCTTACTCTCTCTCACTCTGTCTGTCTGTGTCTCTGCGTGTGTCTCTCTCTCTCTCCAATCTACATTGAAAGCAGTTAACGGTCGTATTATAGGGTTCGATATATTATATATCCCGACTGCACTCGGGTCACAATCGACGCTGCAGGAGTCTGCAAATTATTGCACTGGAGTTATAGGAAATATGGTAGAGTCAGTTATAGGGCTATCAATAACTGTCATCGAAGTGCAGTTAATGGTTGCAATTGCAATTTATAACTTCAAAACTGCCGGTGTCTAAAGCACAACGCGTTAACCGATGGCACACCAAAACCAAAAGCCGTAATGAGGTCAATATCCAGAAGATCAGTCCGTAGGACACAGAGGCAGCCTATAAACAATTTGAAAAACTGAAGTCTTAATTTGAAAACGAAATGAGAAAATGTCCATTCTGAGTAGAATGGATAGATACAGAAAGAGAGTTCCAAAATCTAGGTCCACCAGCTGAAAAGTTCGTTCACCAAGAACAGTAGGGTTGTAGTTTTCGATTTGACCAGAGCAAGGTAATCTCGTTTCATAATGGTAAGCCTAGGATTGTAGGATCTTTCGAACGAAGCGTAAACATGACAAGTCTCGTAAGGCAACGTGACTACTAGGCTTACTATAGCTATCATGACGTGTCAAGCGACTTGAAATTTCAATTTTCATCGTCGTCGTCGTCGTCATCGTCATCATTATTTGGGGGCCGATAGCGCATTGGATAACACACTGGCATAGAGAGCGAGAGGTACCGAGATCGATATCCGTAGGCGGACATGCTTTGTAGGCTGCTATTAGCGCCGTGTATTGCAGGCTGTCTGTTCTGTTAGTAGTTAAGATTTATGTCTTCTGTCATTTGTGTTCTTATGAATTGTTTCAATTGCATAACTGTACACTGTAACCGGTTGCGGTTTGTCAACCGGATTGTTGCAATAAAGAAGAATATTATTTATTGTTAGTATTACGCATTTATGGAAGGCCACTGTTTAATGACCAAGCATCAGTCGATGCTACTGAAAAATTTTGAGTGAAAGACTTGCTCATGGTCCCTGTACAGTAACCATTTAAGAGGAAGATCGAACCCGTACTCTCCACGTTACAAGGCCAACACTTTAGCCAATCGGTTAAACTGTCCCAAAGTTGAATGCTGTGTCCAACCCATGCAACGACGCCGATATGTTGTCAAATGGTTGCCCTTTGTTGCCATATATAAATTGCCAGCTTTCTTTGTCGCTTTAGTATCGCCTGATGGCAAGGCTTGTTTTCAATTAGCCCAAGCGACCTGTCGTATCGATTTATATGACACGAGAGAGTTTTCAATTATTATTCAATATATTGTCTTCAAAATTGCATTGGTTATCTTTGCCAACTGGAATCCAGTTATTGTTACTGTAACAACACGGACCAGTACCGAGACCTACTTTGTAATTGTAGGATATTATTTATTAACAACTTCTGTAGGCCCTATCTTCGGTGATGAAACACAAGGTATCAACCGACAGCCAACCAAAATCAAGAAAGCTTAGGGAACACATCAAGGCTAGAGAAACTAAAGTCGCTCACAGTTCAATCTCGTAAGTTCACATCTGACTCCTTTACGCGATAGCTTGTGTGGGTGCTTCGATGATACACGAGACTCTTCTAAACTCTTCAGTTTCTTACAAGGAAGGGATCTATCACTGGGATGTTTCACAGTTATTAATCATGTCTCATTAGCATTTAACTATTTGCACAAAATTATTATTAATATTAGTACTTCGATGTTTTATCATTATATAACGGTTATCCCATTGTGCGTTTGCAAATGGTGTATTAAAGACCATACTTACTTACATATTTTTCTTGCAAACGCTCCAAATGCGGTTTGCCTAGAATAATAATATTCCAGTGTCGCAGTAAGCCGTGTTTATGTCTTTTCTTCAGTAGTAGATTCTATTAATGCAGTGCCATCTACTTTGGCCTCTACTCTAGGGTCGCAGTAACTTGTATTTATACTTTTTCTGCGGTAGGATCGATACTGTACTGTCATCTGTCCAATACTATTCCTGGTGCGAATTCTCGGTATCTTGGAGCTTAAATGAAAGCTATAATTCCAGTTGCCTGGGTTACCTTATGAGGGGTGCAATATTTTAAAATCGTTAGTACAGTAAGTGAAGAATCCTGAAGGAGGATTATGGACAAAATATCCGAAAGAGGTCTGGGAATGGCAGGGTTTTGGACTTAAGAATGCATTGAAATAAGACAGACAGACATAGACATGTATAGACAGATAGAGGCAGAGACAAAAACAGACAAAGAGTAGGAGATTGAGACATATAGAGATATAGACAGAGTGTGGACAAAGGGATAAAGACAAACAGATTGAGACAGAGACAGAAAAAGACAGACAGACAGACAGAGGTTGGCAAAGAAACAAACACACAGATATAGGAAAAGCCACAGAGAACATAGATAGACAGAGGCAGGCAGATATAAACAGACATACAGACAGAGGAAGAGAATTTCACATATCGATGTGCGCTATATAAATCGTGTATTACGTTACATATAATTACGGATAAGTACCTGAACGCGTGAGCTGATCGTCGACGTTGACTTATTAAGTCGAATGGCGGTCCCTCCATTCCTCGGAGGCATCACTTGCGAGACCATTTGGTTCGGCCGTCCAAGCGTGTCCAGGTACGGACTGTTTGGTACCAGAGGACCCGTACCTCCTCCAGTCCCGTTTGTTCTCGTCACCGTATTCGCATACAGAGTCCACGCTATCAGTCCGTACAAGACGCAGTTAACGGCTAGAGGTACGGCGTACATGAGGATCAGATCGGCCAGGTAGTAGATCATGTAGTCGTGTCGCGGTAGTCGGAACGTACAGTACTCGATCTGGGATCCATCCGAGAACCGTCTATGGTGGGTCGTTGCAAGGGCCAGCCACGGGGCGCTGTAGGTCAATCCGGCGATCCAAAGCCCTGCTATGATTCGCTTGGCCCGGGAGATGGTGCAGATCGTATGCGCTCTCATCGGGTGGCAGATGGCTATGTATCGCTCTACGGTCAGGGCTGTGATGGAGAGGGACGATACGTTGACCCCGAGGTACTGAATGAAGACCATGATGGAACAGCCGACGGGGCCGGAGATGTGTTCGTCGATGACCATGTTGTACTCGACGAGCGTTGGAAGCGTTGCCCAGAAGAGTAGCAGGAGATCAGCAACTGCTAGCGACACCAGGTAGCAGTTGGTCGGCGTGTGCATGCTGCGACAACGCCAGACAACGACGACAACCATGGCGTTACCAGTGCAACCGATGGCGAAGATGAGACTGAGGAAGAAGGAACCGATGATGCGGTACCAGACATTGTAGTACTCGCGATCGGAGAGTGTGGCGTTGTTGAGGTAGACACCGGTTGTCTGGTCTTCGGAAATGATGCTGGCGTTTGACGGAAACGTCCGATCGTAGTTGGACCACGAATCCGAACAGCAGGAGTTACGGGGATCTGGTAGAAGACTAGCCGCCATCATAGTCATAGGCAGCTCAGAGAAGACTTTATCGTTTTCAGGTATGGCGCGAATGTGCAGAGAATCTGAAATTGACATGGGTTTGGTCGTTTCAAAGCTTCAACGGATTCGTATTCTGAAGTCTTGCGATAGTAATTCTTCAGCGTGGATTCCTCGGCTGCATTATCCGTGAAACCTATTGACACAAAGATGTAAGCGGATGTCAAATTTTAATATTATTACATTGTGAAGATTTTTCCGAGTTTTTATTACAACAAAGCAACATTCGAGAACGTGAAATCGCAAATCTTACGACAGTCAACTATTTACACTATTTACACTACGCACGATTAGATATCTCAGTCCGTCGAGACATAACCTCGTAGAGTCAAGCCTCGAACCTCTTACTCCCACAAGAGCTAAGCATGAACTACATCAATTGTTTCAACTTCATACGCTCCCGCGTTTCCTACCGCCCACACTTCCGGTGGACCACCTGCCCTGGTCAGTAATTGGTCAGTTCTAAGCCTACCTAAATAGCCCACAACTAGGCGCGCACTCAAACGTGCCTCTTCGCAGGTGCAAAGGGCCTAATTGTTCATTCAAGGTCCAACCACTACTATATATCTGCTATTCGTCACAAGACTCCCCCTTTTCGAAGAGTGAACATTCGAGACAAGAATTATCACTCTTAAACAAGACGAATAGCGAGAAGTCTATAGCAGGCCTATACAAAGTGCACCAGCTAGGCAAACTAAACAAGATTATGCAATAAATGCTTTATAGCAGGCTAGTCTTAGTTCTATACAACTACACCAAATCAGTCTAGCGATGCACCAAAATACAAAGTAACATGACTGCAAAGCCAATTCAGTGCCAACAGCAACAAATTACAAATGATGCCAGTCAAACTCCTAGCGCCATCAGTCCTGCAGATACTAACAATTATTAGACAATCTATAGCGTTCATTTTGACCATTGACAATATTATGTTTGTACAACCCTAGTTACTTTTAAGCAGTACGCTGATCTAAGGCGAATCACGTCCTACACTATTTCTGTCCTGTTACCTATGGCCCCGTGATCCAACTGGCCCCAGGAACGTTGCCAATAATTACATCATATAAAGGTCTTTTCATGCAAATGGCCTTGGCCTTCCCTTTGAAGAAAGGCGTGTCGATGTCTATTTCGGCCACCGGTACTCTACGAATTGTTCCATCAATCAAGACACAGGTCTTCGTTGCACCTGTGAGGGCTTCGTCTGGCACCAGGTCCCTTCGCACAACGACAGTCGAACAACCCGTGTCTCGTAGAGCAATCACCTTCTGTTTCCCGATCCATCCTTCGGCAGTTGGCATCGACGCTGCAGATTCCAAGTCTCGACAGGCGTCGGCAACGACCGGCAACGTACAGCCACAGCGGAGCTCGACGCTGTCCAATAGCATGGCGTTGCACATCGGTTCTAATTCACCGTCATCGGTAATCAAACAGTCTTCACATTGATGTTTGGTGTGCGCTCGACACTTCGGACTCTCTCTACTCTGCACCATTACAGGTTGTTTCAGCTTGGTTGTCGGTGAAGCAGACAGTAGTTTCTGTTGACGACTTTCACAGTCAAACTCATGGCTCGTCGCTGAAGAGAGTCGTCGGCTGTCCCTCTTCTTCCAGGACTTCCGGTTTCTTTGATCTTGGTATCCGTGACCTTTGCACTCCAGGCTGGCCACAGGTACTTTCTTTATACAGTCGCGCGCCAAATGCCGCGGGCTGTCGCAAAGGAAGCAACGTCTGACCTGAACGCTGGATTTCCGATCTGTCCTGGTTGATTCTTCCTGTGATGAGCTTCCGCTTTTGTCATCAGGTCGCAGAGGATGCGCTTCCGAGTAGCGCTCGGCGATTTCGGCCACTTCCGACAACGTAGTGGCCTTCCGTTCCTTCAGAAACACTGCCAAATCCTTCGAGCACGTGTTGATAAATTGCTCGCGGATGACCAACGTCTTCAGGTCTTCAAAAGTTTCCTCCTTCCCGGCCATCTCAATCCATCGCAACACGTAGGTATTTAGGCGTGAAATGAACTGAAGCGGAGTCTCTCCTCCATCCGGTTTTGCGCTCCTGAATCTCGTGCGGAATCCGTCTTCGGTCAGATTGAAGCGCTTCAACAACGCTTGCTTGAGTCGGTCGTAGTCCAGCGCCTCCTCGACAGGTAAACGGGCGTAAACTTCAAGAGCCTTACCCTTGAGCAGCGCAGACAGATAAACCGCCCAGTCGGCTTTCTTCCAGTTCTGGAGCTGAGCATATCTTTCGAAGCGGAAGATGTAGCTGTCAAGTTCGTCCTTGTCTTCCTCGAAGGGCGGAATCTTCGGCCCTTTGACACCCTTACTTCTGAATACGCTGCCGCTTCCGTCGCTTCCTCGTCGCTGCGACAGGTACTCGTCGTCCGGTAGACTTCCGTCGCTAGCGGTTGAACCAGTAATCTTTGAAATCTTCAACTGCAGAACTTGAGTTTCTCGCTCCACTTTGGCCCGCGCCAAAGCGCTTTCCTCCAGATCCTTTTGTACAGCAATCCGCTCTTTTTCTGCAGAATGCGTTCGTTCCCTGTCCTCTCGTTCTTCAACTTGCTTCTGCGTGACCCATTCCAGAAGTTCCTTCCCAGATAGCCCGCATTCCTTGCCGAATGCCACCAAGTCTTTCATAGCCGACATAACAGCAGTTTCGCTTGAAGCCACGCTTTCAAATGTTCCAAACTCACCCAAAAATCTTCTTTAAACACTAATGGGCTCTCGGCAGGCTCGCCAATTGTGAAGATTTTTCCGAGTTTTTATTACAACAAAGCAACATTCGAGAACGTGAAATCGCAAATCTTACGACAGTCAACTATTTACACTATTTACACTACGCACGATTAGATATCTCAGTAGGGTGCTCCAGAAAATAAAAAGCTGAAAATTCATTGCTCCCCGGGAATTTTCCCATGCGTCTCATACAGATGAGTCTAAAAATCCAAATTTTACGCTTTTACATTAAGGCTAAGCCTTGCCCCCAGCACGATGAAGTTTTAACAATAATCGCATTTTTCGGTTGAAAACACAAATTTCCGGTATTTAAGTATATATGAAAAAACTAATATGTTTCATATTTATTGGCCAGAACATGAAAGGTTGCAAGTACAAATACAAGTACTGAGGTCTTAAGTACCTGTACAAATACTTAAGTATCAAGTACGAGTACAAGTACTAAGGTATCGAGTACAAGTAAAAGTACACATGGCTACTGCAAGAATAAGGATTTACTTCCTTGACAAAGCAATGATGTATTGCCACATGCACTCATTTATAACTTTGAATTTTTGAGAAATATAATGGATGTGAGCATCTTGTCACTCAGGTTCGATCGAAACTGTTTTAATATTAAACTAAACACACTTTCAACCGGAGCGCTAGATGCAGGCACACTCACAACTCTCAACGCTGGTTTGTCAAGAACAGTTTTACTGGAATCCAAACGTCCAAACAAACAATTTCATCAAAGTCATCATGGCCTCTGATATTTAACCAGGTTGTCACTTGTGATGATAAGGTGCTCGGCTTAACAGAAGATCGTGTAAAGTAGTGAACAATTAGCTTAGACTTTTTGATGCATGAGGTCTGCAGTTTCGGTTGCTGCAACCGTATCTGTGATTATCGTGCCAAAATGAGACGTTTGTGTAGCAACTGCTCCACCACTGCCAAAGAAACTTGATGTAGTCCCCAACAAAGCATCTGTCTCATTCACATAAGACATAATCATATCGGCACACATTAAATAAGAACATACTAGTTGTAGGCAGTCTTTGACTATTGGAGCAACACGAAGAAAATTCCTTAATTAGCGTTTTACGTAAAACAGAAAAGTGATTCGCAAATGACTATCTAAGTGGCCTAACTAAGCGCATTTTGATACAGATGACAATGTTTCCTTAACAGAGCCATATGCACCATCTCGCACACGCAGCGGAAGACTTTTTCGAGAGGAACATAGAACACAGAGGAACATAGAAAACTCACAATTTTCACAAATGAGCCCCATTCACATATGAATTCCACGTATTAGCCATAGGTTCAGTGGTTTATTGCTAGAAGTCCTATAATACCATTCATAAAATGCATTATTTCGGTGAATAAGCTGGTTTCCCTCTCGCGGCTTTCGTATGGGGCTGAGCAAAGTTCGACCGTACGTACGGAACGTACGCTATTTTTCTGCTGAAATGCGTACCGTACGCGTACGCTATTTTTTGGCTAAATTAATAAATAGCGTACGCTAATTTTTATATTTTTTTATTATAGAATTAACAAGGAATAACGTCAGCCTGTTTTATTTCTGTAGATAAAATAATCAAATTATACAAAATAAAAACAAAATAATAATTTACCTCTTCGCTGAAACGGAACTACAAATAAGAACTGTAAAGTGACGTAATAACGACGAGAAAAAAACGACGAGAAAATGAGGAGACAAAATGTGACGTCACGAGAAGCAACTAATATTAAAGGCTGCTCATACGTACGGAATACGAACGTACCGTACGCGTACGCTATTATTTTTAGTAAATTACGTACCGTACGCGTACGCTATTTTCTGCTGTAACGTACGGTCGAACTTTGGGGCTGAGAATGTTCGACGACTTACATTTACATTACTCGATAGAGTTCAAATGATTTGTTAGTCACTGCTCACCTCTCCGTATGGAGTCTTTGCAAGTGTTTACCAAAGTTTGATGTTGTGCCAGTTGTTTTCTCACTACAAAACTTGCACTTAGCAGAAGTAGCATTTCCCTTGAGAGTGAAATTATCATAACCAAACTAAACCGCTCTAGGAATATTAGTATTTTTATTGTTAGCATTATCACCGTCCGTGGCCGCTATTTTAGCAAGACAACCGGAAGAAATTCTGAACAAGATGCGGTCCATACAGAACTGCCAAAATATCCAGAATGTAAGAATTAATGACTTAAAGGAAAGACAAAGCCTACTGGTAAAGTATCCCCGAGTGCCTGTAGAAATTTCATTTGTGTCCAAGTAGCCTACTTAGGTCTCAAGTACGAGTACAAGTACTTAGGTCTCCAGTACAAGTTCAAGTACTTAAAGACTGTATTCAAATTGCACTTGAGTACAAGTACAGGTACCAATACTACACCTCTGCACACAATAGTTCACGAAAGAAGTTAATCATCATGAAAATAATTACATTTTTCCTCCATGATATTGCCGATTTTAAGCAAATTCGAATATTTTCACAAATTCTAAAATTTTGTGCCGGGGGCAAGGCTTAGCCTTTTTTAATTGGTCTGAAACTTGGTACAGTTGTACAAAGTGATAAATGGAATGGGAAAATCGCCGGGGAGCAGTACTTTTTGGAACTTTTTAAAAATCCATTACATTCTGGAGCACCCTAATATCTCAGTCCGTCGAGACATAACCTCGTAGAGTCAAGCCTCGAACCTCTTACTCCCACAAGAGCTAAGCATGAACTACATCAATTGTTTCAACTTCATACGCTCCCGCGTTTCCTACCGCCCACACTTCCGGTGGACCACCTGCCCTGGTCAGTAATTGGTCAGTTCTAAGCCTACCTAAATAGCCCACAACTAGGCGCGCACTCAAACGTGCCTCTTCGCAGGTGCAAAGGGCCTAATTGTTCATTCAAGGTCCAACCACTACTATATATATCTGCTATTCGTCACATACATGTATAACTGTAGCAGCGCTTTCAGTTACTCAGACTTTGTCGAGTAGATTTTCTTAGTAGTTTCAATTTTCGAAATCAACTCGGTTACTACAACAACACTTCCTCCGCTCTTCATTTCACTCTTCATCACATTAAGACAAGTTTGAACCTTGTCGTAAGCAAGTTTCCAATTGTTCAAGACAAGTTGAAAATCAATTTTGTATGGACTCAAACCCCCCAGCCTTCTAGTTTCTTGCCCTTTCAGACCCTGGGAAACAGACCTTCGGAATGTCGCGTACCAAACATAGGCCTAGTAATAATTATTGGTGGCTAAGTTGCCGCGTCTAAGAGCTTCAGGGGATAAGACAAGCCAGAATAACACCGCGTTCGACCTTGTTATTGTCAACCAGGTCCATATTTGAACCGGAAAACATTACACCAGTTTATGTACCATCGAGTACTTTGATAGGCACTCGAGTCTTCAGATGGATCTACATTTATTGGATCAGCTGTCTCCATAGAGCTTTGAGGCGCGACTACGCGACTTACGATGCTAGTCGAAAACATCGTTAACGGAAAAGTCACGTGGTTTTTCGAATAGGAGACCTTATGTTTGAGACGCGGATGATGGTGACCATCCGTTTGGGCTTTAGGCGTTTTATGTCTGGCTTATGTCTAGCAAACAGAACGATCTGGACCACGCAAATATAAATGCCTGGACTGGTAACCACAAACGTTAGACTATGTATGAATTGTCTGAAGTTACCACTGAGGACAACGTAAAGTGACCCGTTGTTGAAAAACACGATCAGACAGTTTGCCGCACGTGGTGAGCCACAATACTAATCTCCTCTCGAGTCTGCTTTATTGCATTTTTTTACTTACTCTGTCTCTGTCTCTGTCTCTGTCTGTCTGTCTGTCTGTCTCTCTGTTTATCTGTCTTCTTTCATCTATCACACTATCTCACTTTATCCTTTAACCTTCATTCTTGTCAGCCCTTCTCTTTCGCTCTCCCTCTCTCTTCATTTAATTATATTTCTATCTCATTCTTTCTATATCTCTGCCTCGGTGTCTCTCACTCGTTATTTACATATCTCATTCCTTTTAGTTCGCTATATGCTTAGGTTTCTATCTAGACTCACAAAGTCTTGCAAATCAGGTCCTTCAGTTTTTGACGGTTGAGCCAAGCAGGCATCGGCGACAAGGGACAGCTTCCTTCTTCAGTTATCATTTTCATCGTACTCGAACCATTCGCCACATAATCCGGGAACGCGGTTGCTTTGGACAGCTGGACATTATGACCACACTTAATGCAGTCAGGCAATATCAATGCACGACCGCGCTCCAAAGTGACTCCGCAACAAAGACCGCACTAAACGCCACGGGAGACCACGTCTCCCTCAAGGTCTCTCTCGGGTTTTGTCAGCAGGCGATATAGACACTCATGATCGCCTTTATAATAGACTGTTGAATGCCGAGTGATTTATAATCCTGAGTGAATCAAAATCTGACGCCTGGTAAAATCAAATGGTAGGCCGAAATGTGAGAAAATAAAAAGGTAGGGGTGGCAAGCCAAAATCTGACGTAAAAATTCTATGGTAAGCCAAAATGCTAGAAAAAATCAAATTTCGAGTGAATTCAATAATGAGGTGAAACAAACTCTGAGTCAATCAATTTTGGGGTAAAACCAAACTCTTTGATCAACACAGCAATCATAAAGTGAGCAAAAATCAGAGTAACTCGATATTTCAGGGTAAATCAAAGAACAACCCATCAGCCTATTCCATATATAATATATATATATATATATATATATATATATATATATATATATATATATAACTAACACGTGCTCAGCGTCACTGAGTGATACCTCGCAATCAGCTACAGGCTCAATATAATTATTTCTAAGAATTTGCTATTATCAACGACTTCCATCGTGTGGCCTATTATACCTTCGCTGCGGGTTCTATAGCTAGCAGAAAGCTATTAGCCGGCTGTGACATCAGCTCCTTAGTCTTTCATTCTGTTCCGTCGTGTTTCCGTGCTGTCAGCTCGATAGCGCCTCTGAGGAATTTCGCCTAAGTAAGGTATATATAAACGAGGTGGTTGTTCACGATTAAGGTTACAGCGGATACAGGTCGATGTCTTTTGGGTATACGAAGCATACCTGTGTAATTCAACGAACACCTGTTACAGTAACTAACAGGTATACTCGTTAAAAAATATGGGGAGCTACCCGGGTGCATGGTCACAGACTCAGTCGGGTGGGCACTGACCCGTCTGCCCCTGCACAGTCGCCACTGCCTGTAAGGTATAAGAATAGCCAGGTACTTACAATGATTCAGAGTTGTAGGAAAGCTAATCATCAACTTCTAGTCAGGTATGATAGAAATATCTGTAGGCTATGCCTGTAACGTGTGCCAAAATTATCCCTAAGCTACAAGAAATACCTGCTACCAATGTATGTTAGACTAGTATAACAATTGACTTTCAGAGTATTGGACATACGTGTACGGAATTATGGAATGCTTGCAAGGCATAAAAAAATGCCTATTTATCAGAAACACCTGTAATGAATATCTGTTAAACAACTTAAACGTAATAAAATATCTACATGGAATAGCTCTGAGACGCACGAAATACCTATGCCGTATAAGATAACCTGTTACAGTAGGCCTATTAGGCAATGACAAATGGTATGAAGAACATCTGTTAGAAAGAAACCATGTAAGGTATTAACTGAAAAGAGTTAAGCCTACATTGTATTACGTTGAATTACACTAGAGGCCTATAATCATTTTGCATTTCAGTGTATTACTTCACGTTGCATTACAATGAATGGACACTGCTGTGAGCGGCGCTATATAAATTTATGAATACAATGCAATTACAATTATAAATACCTTAAAAGCTACGTCGATCGGAATACAAGTATGACGTCAAAGGCAAATTACGACACATAATTATAATTATAATTCGCTTTATATTCCTTGACATCGCACCGTTCGACTGCTTTCGCTGGTCGACGTTAGATGGCGTCTGCGCAAGAAAATTCAAAATGGCGACATCTTCCGGGTTTTGTCAGTTTGCCTCGAGATTCCTGGCGATCACGTCTCGCTTGAAATCCCCGTTGAAAGGGCCCTAATGGATGGAGACAAGTCACGAGTATCGACCGTAAGTGCTTGAGATTTCTGTGCGCTAATAAGCGAATGCCAACGACGTTTGCACACAGACATTTAGCACGTACGCGAAGGCAAATCGTTTACTGGTTTTCCCTTTAAGCCAAAACGACGGCTAAAATGTAGGATGAAGTCTTTTATCCGACTTACTCTCCTGCCTCTATTCTGATCCCACATCATTTTCATATTTTTTCGTTACTGTCGGAATTCATCATCGTCGTCATCATCATCGTTATCATAACATCATCGTCATCATCATGATGGTGTGCGACGACAATGATGATGATGATGACGACGATGATGATAATGATGATGACAATTATGGTTATGAGATACTTGATGATGATGAAGATGATGATAATGATGATGATGATGCTGATGACGATGATGATGATGATGAATGATGATGATGATGATTATGATGATGATGATGATGATGATGATGATGATGAGATGATGATGATGATGATGATGATGATGATGATGATGATGATGATGATGATGATGATGATGATGATGATGATGATGATGACGACGACGACAAACACTATAAAAGCGCTCTGTGATCTGATACATACACCATTAAATGATCAAGATCATTATCATCATCGTCATAATCATCATCACAATCATCGTCATCATCATCATCATCATCATATTCATCGTCATCTTCATCATCACCTTAATTTTGAAGCGTATGTACGTTGAATATGCTGCAAGGCTAGACAGTCCATGAATGCATGACTCATCTTAATTGCTGAAGTCCTCAGAGGCCAAAAACCTGTTTGCGGTGGTTCTCGCCACAACTGTGACTTGCCTGCTTTACAGCAGCCCAGCATGGTTGGGTTTGCTCGTCAGCAGGATAAAAACAGTCTCCAATCCATTATAAGTAGGATGACCCAGCTGGGATATCTACTCATTGACAGCCCAGCCTTTGACGAGCTCTGCCCGGCGGGCTGATACCGGTCTCTTCACAGCTGCTCTTAAAGAAACCCGGGGCAAGTTTTACGTACGTTGCTCCCACCAAGGAAATCAACTACCTATGCCCTTAGCCCACGGTCTCATGACAGGGTCTTGACAGTCTTGTTGACAATACTATGAAGAAAACATTAATAGGAAGAATGCTGTACTCATATTGATTTTGTATTGTCTTACGATGTCTGTAGTGCGGCTCTTCTGCAACCGGTTTAATAAAAATTCTTACTTACCTACTTTATCATCATCGTCATCATCATCATTATCGTCATCATCATCATCATCATCATCATCATCATCATCATCATCATCATCATCATCATCATCATCAACAACAACAACAACAACAACAACGACAACAACATAGTCATCGTAAACATTTCTTCTCGTTTTACTCCTTTGCTTCTCCAGATTTTTTGTATTCAATCATCTGAACTGGTTAACTTTTTGGGTTGACTTGGTTTGATGATGCTAAATAATGCCAAATGCCTTCTTGACAATTTAGTTCTCTCTAATACTACAGCAAGGTTACATTCACTTGCTTACTATCTCCTCTTTTTATCTTCTTTTCAAGTGCTGACTTCATTGTTTCTTCGTCTATTTACAGTAGGCCCCTTCTCGGTTTGTTCTTTCTCCTCGTTTTCCTTTTAATTCCTTCCTTTCTTCAGCGATTTCTTTACATCTTTCTTGTTTTATTGTTTTCTTCCGTCGTAGGCCTATATGTTTTCCATCCTAGCCTAGATAGGCCTTTTGTTCTATTTCTGAACTCGGTTGGCCTTTCAAAGGAACAGCTGACTCTTACTATTGATTTCTAACCAGTCATACCAGCGTCTGCCACATACACAAGTCCTGCAACCTGTAACTAGCCCGTTAGACGACATTAACCTAACTGCTAATTGAGAAAATGTTTTAACGAACACCATTGACTTATTGACGAAACAACGCCTTCTGTTTCCACTGTTCTGGTCTTGGTAGTGACGACAGAGACAATCAAGCGCTGGTCAGAAATGACATCCCAGGCCAACGTATTTCATCAATGTCTCGCGTGTGACGTCTGTAATTTATCTTTGTGACCAGTTTGCCTGATGAAGTTCAACTTAAAGTTTGCGTCATTTAATGTATTGTGTAAGTATCAACACATTTAATATAACGCATTTTGTGCACCTCACAAAAGCGCTGTATCAATGAATATCTGACAGATGTAAGCAAGTGCGTTTTAATGATGACATTATTTTATTATTGAATTTCACGAGTTGACACACCGCAACAAGGTACATAGAACTGAATTTCCATAGACAGAGGATTATAAAGTAAATAAATATAGCTAAACTAGGGGATTAAATAGAAAGTAGGTCTACAGAATGTACTTATATATGTACACCCCGCGAAATGTAATTTCTGTCATCCTTAGCTGGCCAAAGAAAGTCATTCGGTTTCGGGCGAAGCTTGTATTCGCATTTGATGACAGATGGGAAGACACCACGGAGCACGTGGGATCAACTCCAGATGACGGCCGACAATAAGCGATCCTTAACTGCGCCCACCATCTCCCCAGCTCCCGGCGAGTAAGACAGCAAACGTATGCTGCACATTGTACCATGTTGGCATTTGGAGATTAGCTCAGGTGGCTATGGTTGGGTCGCAGTTGACTCAATCCTACATCTTGATGAGTCATATCTGTTAAAGCTGCAGCCTCCAGAGCAATCAAAGAAAGATTATCTCTGATGATGAATCCGTAGTTAAACGGCAGCTTATGACAACATAGGCCGTTGCCGCCGACAAAGATTGTTTTTTGGCATATTACAGCTATTCCTAAGTATATAATGGCTATGCGTCGTAGCTGTTAAAGTGTGTAGTATCCTTAAGGAGAAAATGAATATGCGTTTGCAAGGAAACTCGTGGCTGATATGTTAACCGTGCCATGACTGCCATCCCATAAACTTTCCCGTCGACCACGAAGCCGATAAGGAGCGGAGCATTTCGCTGGGTTTGCTTCGGTCCATTGGTGATGCAGAGACAATAGCTGAAGTAGGTTAGGATCAGGACGTTAAGAAGAGTAAGCGCTATATTTTGCATAATTGATTTCAAGGCTTTTGCAAATCTATAGGCCTACCTCAGGCAATCGTACAGCCCTGGGCTCCAAATGGTTCTCGAAAGACAAAGCTGTCTCATCTTACGTATCAGTTTCTTGTGCTAATGTAAGCTTGTAATCTGCAATTTGTAAGTACACATTTATATAGCGCTTCATCGGAAACTCATCACAGGTGGTTCCGATGTGGCCAAACAAGACCACGATCGAATAGAATGGTCCTCAACCTCTGGTAAAGCAGAGGCAGGCACGAAAAGGAGAAGAACATAAACGTCGTTCAACTCTAACAAATCCTAAGCAAGAAGAGTCTTCGAGAGATACGTTGAAGTCGCTCTACAACACTTTGTTGCAACTGCAATTACAAAGTAATCCTCGTTTACATAACCTACATCTCAAATGTGGTAACTGGTCGATCGATCTGATGTACAGTCTGCATATGCAAATTGATGTATGTGCTAACTATTAAGCGTATAATTATAGTTAAAAACTGCCGACATGACATTTGTAGTGACAGCAGGCTATAGCAATCGGTCGGTCTGCACTTAATAAAGATTCCCTTCGTTTATGAATGCAAAGAGTTATCGACGCAATAGAGCTTATAATTATAATTGCAAATTTCTATAGCGCCATGCAAAGGCAGACTCATCAGAGGCGTTCTTGAACTGACACAATGAAACCACGATCGATCAGAATGGTCTTCAATTGCTTGAGGAAAAGAATTCCACGGAACGGACGCTTAGACTTAAACGCCGCATATTGAATTGAATATAGTCCATGGTTTATGACTGGAATATTGTCGGCAAAAGCGTTTAATGACATTGGCGCTCAGTGTAACTCAGTTCCACGTTGGGGTTAATGGAATATTCGGACACATTGTCCGACACAACATCGTTTGTGTCCATTGCTGCATTGACTGAGATCCGTTATTCAACAAATTCAATAGCCATTCCGAAATGCACCGAAAAACTCAGGAGCTTTCGAAAAAAACGTTGTATAAAGTATGCACGAATGCTAAGCTATGTATGTATGTACGTCTGCATGTATGTATATAAGTAGCTTATGTATGCAATGTATGCATGCTTGCATGCATGTATGAATGCATGTGTGTACGTAAGTACGTATCCATGCATATATATGTATGCGGGCGTGTACGTATGCATGCATAATTGCATATGCGTAGGCCTATGTATATGTAAACATGATAAGACGTGCGCAAGCATATACTGGTGCGGCGCGGTGGTGTGGGGTATGTTTGGTGCCTTGCAGCCGGAGGGTTGCGGGTTCCAATCCACCTCAGGGGGTATGTTTGGTGCCTTGCAGCCAGAGGGTTGCGGGTTCGAATCTACCTCCAGCCGCCGCGTAGGGACCCTGGGCAAGTCCTTTAGTCGCAATTGCTCATGCGCTTCGGCGTGAAACTCCGATTCAGTGTCCGCGTTGTAGTCGGGAGCGCCTCTGAGTAGACATCTTGAAGGGGCGCTATAGAAATATCTGAAATGAAATGAAATATGCGTATGCGCCTATATATATATATACATATATATTTTCAAGGGCTATAAGCTTGGTAATTGTAACGGTAAAGGTAATGGTAATTGGAAATTTATATAGCACTACTTCAAGAGAGACTCTCATTAGAGGCGCTTATTATCAAACTTCGATTTTAACTGATGCAACACACACTGTTGCGCACGTTTCTATTAAGCTACGAATATTTTAATTATAGTTATTTTTTTATTCATCGGAGGCACTCACCTACCAGTAGAAACAATACTTTCTTTTCCTGAAAACAATCACATTGTTTCTTACAGTTCTTACCTGTACAGTGCCCGAATCTTGTCTTTTAGCTAAGTAAACCACTCGTAATGTCGTCTTCAAGAGCCGCAATGTTCTTACAATCTTCGACAGTGTAATAACTTACTGAACCGCGATAATAGTAAAAGTAAATTAAACCGATTCGTACGTTTTTCTGTCACAGTTGTCCTGCGTCGCCTATCCTGTGACTGAGCGTGAAACTGAGCTTGTACATTAACGTCTGAGACCGAGAATTAAAAAAAACCAGAGTCGTCTGTTACAACTCTGACTTGGACAAACCTAATCGTAAAATCCGAATTTCTAAAGCGCTACTCTAAAGCCAAGCGCAGAGCACCAGCTTATTCACAAGCGCTGCGTCAACCGAAAGGTGCTGTCCAGCGATGTTGTCCTATCTGTCTGTGGCGTATGAAAGCGAGCGTCAGGTGACGCGGCTGTCGTCTCTTGGTATGCAGAAGAGTCCACGATTGCCTTACGGAGGAGAGAGGAGCCGAGAGTTGACAGGTATCATGGAAACATCCACTTAGCATTCGACTGGAAGCGCATGATGACAGTTCTATAAAGCCAGAGCAGTCTGGTCTTGTTCCGCCTCAGAGGAACGAGGAAGCAGAGCCGAACAAATGCCAAGTCATATCCGCCTGAACTCAGCCGAACCAGCAGCACGCAGTGTATAGACGGAGGCAGATGGCTGCCGGCTGCGTTCAGTCTGTTGCACGTCGATATGCATACCGTGTCTCTATCGGTCTCTGCTTATATCGGAACCCTTAGACAACCATGTTCATAGCATTTTAGATGGGGTTCCTAATAAGCGCTTTCTAAAAGTCGAGATACATGCATACATACATACATACATACATACAAACATACATACATACATACATACGTACGTACGTACATACATACCCTTAGACAACCATGTTCATAGCATTTTAGATGGGGTTCCTAATAAGCGCTTTCTAAAAGTCGAGATACATGCATACATACATACATACATACATACATACAAACATACATACATACATACGTACGTACGTACGTACGTACATACATACATACCTTAGACAACCATGTTCATAGCATTTTAGATGGGGTTCCTAATAAGCGCTTTCTAAAAGTCGAGATACATGCATACATACATACATACATACATACATACATACACAACATACATACATACATACATACATACATACATACGTACGTACGTACATACATACATACCCTTAGACAACCATGTTCATAGCATTTTAGATGGAGTTCCTAATAAGCGCTTTCTAAAAGTCGAGATACATGCATACATACATACATACATACATACATACATAAATACATACCACACACACATGCACACATATTTACATACATGTGCACATGTATACTGTCGGTTACCGACTCTAACCTCCCTATGTAGACTCACTGACTAGTGACCGTAACCGAACTATCAGACGGAACATTATCTGGCAATAATTAGAGATATTTCCACGGTGCCTAACCCTGGTTTCTGTACTGTTGTGCGTCTTATAATTTATAAAAAATAGTCTATTTATGGGGGTGGAAATGGGGTGGTAAGCGTCTCTAAAAGCCTCTGCCACCCAAATGTCCACCACGCCACCTTCACGTGGTACCCCTGTTGGAAACAAAGTGCGTGGTGGACGACCGAGCCCTCGCCGGTATATGCGAGCCCAGAGACAAGGAGTCGGAAGGACGGACGATGAAGGACATCGACGCTCGGAGATGGTGTCTCGCTAAAACACTGAGAGGAAGGCAACGGGAAACCACCTCTCTAATTTCCCAAGAAACACTTGCAATGACGAGGTGCTACAGGTTGTTGATGTGGAGCGATCGCTGGTGGCAGCAGTGGGGAAGGGACGGAGGAGCTGGGTGGGGCACGTGTTGGGGGACTCCCTTCTGGGGGGTCATGGAGGGGGAGAGTGGAGGGGAGGGGGGCCGGGGCGGGTGATGCTGGGGTGGATGGCCGACGGATGCAGCGAGTTGGGGAGGGGCACAGCATGGAGGGGAGTGGCGTCATTGGAGGTTGAAACCTGCCGAAGGGCAGAGAACTTTAAAAAAAAGTCTATTTATAAAATAGTCACAATATCCTCTGACAAATGCATCTTATACTGTATGGTAAAGACGAACAGAAGTCTATAGAAGCAGTCACTTTCGCTATCCTCGAGAGGCAGCCATTGACATCAATTGCTAGAGACTTCTAGATTTTTTAGTCTCTGCACATAAGAGCCAGTCGGGCCCAGTCCTCTACCTCAGCGTATGATCTTCCCACCGAGAGAGTTTTTTAAAGATGGGTTCGCTATGGGTCAAAGCTGTACATGTATCACTCCGAGCGTCGGGATTTCAATCCTGACTGCTGAGGTGAAAAAAGGAATCCTTTGCGATCGGCAGAAAGTGAATTTGAGTCCGCATTACTGCGTCAGTTTTTCAGAGTCGCAATTAATTTTTAATGCCATTTCCTTTCACCAATCCCATTCCCCAATGAGTTTTGCCTTGGGCGCAATTTGAAATGTTCTAATTTATAATTAAAATTTGCGTAGCGCCGCTCCAAGAGAAACTAACAAGAGGTAGGCGCTCTCCTACACGAAGTTAAATATCATCAAGAACAGTATATTCATCAGTAAGGAAACATTGTTCAGATAACTAATAAGACGCGTCATCAGAGGCCAGCTCGCCAACATAATTATACACACAACCAACACACTCCCAACTAAAGTTAACAGATGACAGCAAGTTCAGAGTTTTTGAAGCATGTCAAATAGAAAATGAGGAACGACAATGCGCGTTGCAATCCATGGCACACGGCAGTTGCACCATCCAGCAGTCCCTCGTAGATGGAAGACAACGCGGCGCTCAGCGCTAAGTACACGTAGGCCTATATATCCCGACGACCCGTAGATATTTAAGAAATTCCCTCATTGACAATTGGTTCTACTCCAAAGACTCTCCTGGTTCTTGCTCCATTGGTCCAAGGTATCTTGACGTAGGCGAAGATCTTTAGGTCTCATACATGAACACATGGTGGGGCGCGGTGGTATAGGGGTATGTTCGGTGCCTTGCAGCCGGAGGGTTGCAGGTTCGAATCCACCTCAAGCCGTCCGCGTAGGGACCTTGAGCAAGTCCTTCGCGCACAATTGCTCTGCATTATAATTGCTTCTGCGTCGCCGAGGCGTGTGGTACTTCTGAGCTTGGGGCAACCTTAGTAAGAAGAGCGATATCAAAGATCAGTTGTATTGTATTGTATTGTATGAATGTCCGTATAGGCCTGTCTCCCCTCTGTGTAGGTGGACCATTCCAGTCGCAGTAGATCATGATGACGTGCAATATAAATCGTCCGCAGCGCAGTATATATCAGTGGTGACAGCGAAAAGTAATTCCGATGCGCAGACTTGGCAACTGGTGATTAAATCTAAATTTGCCAGAATTTTCCAGCAAATTCTGCATTTCGACGAAATAATCCGCTGAAATGAAGACAACCAAAGGCTGACGTGGCCGCTGACATTTCGCGGCATCTTATTGCTTCTCTATTAATACACATCAATGTCAAGTTTACAGGCGTAGTAGGACATTAATATCTCTTACTAGCAGACACTACTAGTCTGTCAACTTAGTTCACAGACGTAATCTGTCTAATCAAGTGCAGGGAGAACACAATTAGGCCTGCATAGGTAAAGCATTATAAGTGATTATGTCTGAATTCACTCACTTTAGTAAAAGTGCTGAAGAGAACATAATTTTCTGTTATTATAACAGACATTAGCAAAGTTAAAATTCTCACAGATAAAATTAACGAACAGTTGCTGTTTGTTTCGTGTCATGGTAGGATATTATATTGTTTCATATCAAGGTAGGATATGTGTATTAAACGTGCTGATTGTTCCTTACGGAACAGCTTGCCTACTGATATGCGAATACTGTCTAGTTTGCAATTATTTAAAAAGCATATGCAGACCTATTTGAACACAATGTCCAATAACTATAAGTCACTTTTGTTTACCTGCGTGTTTTGATTTAAGTTCTTTTTGTTATTTGGCTTTTACTTCTAGCCTATCTTAAGTTGATCATTGTCATTTCACATTTATATTATGTTATACTTGTTATAGGCGGCTCCATTAATTGGACTGTTGTTCTTTCTGATCTGCCTTTTGTAACCTATGCCAGAGTACGCTGTTCTTAAGATGTTTGAACTGGTTTCAAAAAGGGAATGAAATGAATTAAATTAAAATGATAGCTTCCACTACATAGTCACTAGAGTCTAGCTGCAGTCTTTTCAAGCGCACAACTTTTGTCGACTTCGCGGCCACATTATATTGTATACCTACTGTTCGCTTGCATAGGAAGTGGCTTGTGTAGGCCTACTTGGAGCAATGCTGCATGAAGAAAATCCACGGCATTTCGACTCCTTGATAACGACAGTCGTACCGGTAACCTAAATTGCAGTTTATCGCTTGTGAATGCACTTAATTAGAGTTGGCTAGGCGACGCAACTCGTTAGGTCGTCAATGTCTTTCGCCTCGAATCGAACGCATAAAATTGTTTCTGGTAATGTAAATTGTAAATTAGCTCCTTTTTCTATAGCGAATCGACTCCGCTCGTTTTTCAACGATTTGATCGGGTGAGATCCTTCACCACCGCTGCCAGTTTGAATGGGTCCAACACGAGCTATGAAGTCCTCGTTTGCGGTCTTGTGGTTGCTTGAAAATGTAATCTAATCTAATCTTTTCCAGAATATTATTAGAACTTCTATAATGACTTTATTATGATGCATGAGGCATCAATTGAGGACAATTCAATATGCAGATAGGTTAATTCTACGAGTCATTACTGTATTCCTCTGTGTGTGTGTGTGTGTGTGTGTGTGTGTGTGTGTGTGTGTGTGTGTGTGTGTGAGAGAGAGAGAGAGAGAGAGAGAGAGAGAGAGAGAGAGAGAGAGAGAGAGAGAGAGAGAGAGAGAGAGAGCGGCAGGCTAACGTTATAGCCATGCATAAATAAAACAATGTTCATACTGTATCATTTGTTTCTGTGTTTATTAAATGATGAAGCATCAATCGATGACGCTAAGCAAATGTGAATGAAGAGCTAGATCAAGGTCCCTATATATACAGAGTGGCAGTCACCCACCCCACATCTCAAGGCGAGCACTGTAGCCAATGAGAGTCCAGGTTTCCGGAGTTACTTTTCAGAGTATCCACGAATTCTTACAATTATTATCATTATTCTTATTAGTATTCTTGTTGCAATTATTATTATTTGCATTTTTACCCAAACTTCTCAAAGGATGAAATCCAGAGGGTGTCGAAAGCTACTTTAAACAATGGAGAACTCATTTCTGGGATGGCTATTGGCTAGACTTCGTAGACGTCTGGCTTATCAAACGTGCCCCGAAAAGCGATTGCTTTGAAAGGCAATACCCGTAACGTCGAAAATCTATAGGCTTGAAAAGCGATAGCGCTGAAAAGCAATAGCGTTGAAAGCTGGATTACTGTGGTAATACTGAATAAGTAAAGACGTCTCGCTGTTTGGGTCTCCAGAAACCCTGGTCAGATGGAATGTATGTTTGTTTATTTGTGTTCATGTCTGATTGTATGTCTATATGTAGGTATATTTCATTAAAGGTAACATATCTATACTAGATGCATGATGGTATACAAAAGCTGGTTTGCATGATTGTATTTGTATAAACGTATGTAACAAGAAAGGTATTTATTCGTATATATTCTTATATTATTATATTATTCGTATATTATTATGTATTTGTATAACGGTGTGTAACAAGAAAGGTATTTATTTTTTCATCTATGTAAGTTTATTATGTAGATATGCATGTATGTATGCCTGCATTTATGTTTTAAAGTATTTTCTCTTTTTCATTAATGCATTATTTGTTTATGCATTTATGCATATATCGTGTATCTTTATACATGCAAATGTGTGTATGTTATCTGTGTATCTGTCTGTACGTGTGCATGTGTGTGTCTTTGTGCATCTGTGTGTGTGTGTGTGTCTGTGTGTGTGTGTGTGTGTGTGTGTGTGTGTGTGTGTGTGTGTGTGTGTGTGTGTGTGTATGTGTGTGTGTGTGTGTGTGTTTCTGTGTCTGTGTGTGTCTGTGTATGTGTGTGTGCGTGCGTGATCATATATCCTTGCGCCAGAGGGAGCAGTGCAGTGAAACGTGTGATTGCATAATCATTCGTTTCCCGGTTCAGAGGCTGGGAGAAGGCCGGAGCATCCTTCCTATTTGTCTTTGTCTCGGCGCCTCCATTGTTTGCAAGACGGATCGTCTTTCCGGAAACGAGAACGCACACAGAAAAGGAATTGGCGGGAACGAAGACCTGGACCATCTTAACGAAGCCCATAAAGTCTGATTAAGGCCCTAGTTTACAGTTCGTCTGCAAATCACCAAAGGCAATCTCTGTCTCGCTTGATTAAATCGAGCACCCGATACTTAGATTTGTCTCATTGTCATGCATGCATGTATTCTGCAACCTGCCTGTCTGCCTCTGTCTGTCTGTCTTTGTATGTCTGTCTCTGTCTATCTGTCTCTGTTTGTCTATCTGTCTCTGCCTGACTGTCTCGACCTGGTGTTATGTCTCCAAGAAACTGTGCAATATGCACAAACTCATCCCGGCGTTGAGAAGATAAAATTCTATGTAACACATTTCATGGGTTTCTGAAAGGGGCTATATAAATGACCATATATATTTGCATAGCCTACATACATACATACATACATAAATCGGCCATATATGTTTGTATAACCCATATACATACATACATGTACATACATACATACATACATACATACATACATACATACATACATACATACATACATACATACATACATACATACATACATACATACATACATACATACATACATACATACATACATACAGGCACCTTCACTGGCTCCCCGTACCGCGTCGTACCGAGCACAAGCTCTGTCTGCTTGTCTACAGTGCGCTCCACGGAGCTGCATCTGAATATATACGAGACACTACTGTAGGGAAATGCCATCATCTAAAGCAGGGCTTCGACTGAGATCTCGTCGATGCTCGAGGGCGCAATTTGGCGACGGTGCCTTCGCGGCTGCCGGTCTCAGGTGCTGCGAACAGCCGACTATCTTTCATCCATTCTGCTGACTTGGTTGAGTCCTTCAGGGTTTAACTAAAGACTTACCTGTTCACCATGGCTTATTCTGATTGCTGTTTCAGTTCGTTTTTTATAGGCGTCTCGGTCCACCAAGGCTTACTCTGTAGTTCTATAGTTCTGTACAAGTGCCCTTAATTGTGGTCTGTGCTATGGCGCCATAGAAATTGTTGGTGTTGTTGTTGTTATTATTACTATTATTATTATTATTATTATTATTATTATTATTATTATTATTATTATTATTATTATTATTATTATTATTATTATTATTATTATTATTATTATTATTATTATTATTATTATTATTATTATTATTACTACTACTACTACTACTACTACTACTACTACTATTATTATTATTATTATTATTATTATTATTATTATTATTATTATTATTATTATTATTATTATTATTTATTATTATTACTACTATTATTATTATTACTATTATTATTATTATTATTATTATTATTATTATTATTATTATTATTATTATTATTATTATTATTATTATTATTATTATTATTATTATTATTATTATTATTGTTATTATTATTATTGTTATTATTATTATTATTATTATTATTATTATTATTATTATTATTATTATTTTTATTATTATTATGGTTGTTGTTGTTATTAGAAGTAGCAGCAGCAGTAGCAGTAGCAGTAGCAGCAGCAGCAGTAGCAGTAGCAGTAGCAGTAGCAGTAGTAGTATGCACCCACATATATGCATGCATACAATACATACTTAAATACAAGGCAAACATATATACATATGTTAGTACATGCATACACATACACATTTAAGTCCGGAGGTCTGGACATCTGCGCACATTATATGCATGTACCTACACAGATACGTACATGCATATGTATGCATAAATTTTTTTATTAGCATCAATTGATGCATCACAATCCTTTGTTTCACGGAGGGCCATATAAGTATCCGTTTATACCACAGTAGAGCACACGTGTAAATTACAAGCCACGACATAATTCCAAGAGAAGATAGAATAGCAATTCCTTAAGCTCTCCTGAGAAGCAGACCAGGGTATGAAGTGTGACTTCATTTTTCTAAGCCTCGGCATATCTGTCTGTCTGTCTGTTTGTCTGCCTGTCTGTCTGTCTGTCTGTCTATCTCCCTCTCTCCGTCTCATCTGCCCAGTGTACGATCAGTGTACCCATTATAGCTGAGTTGGCTAGGGGGCGCAGGTGGAGCTGAAATCTCCAAACAAAACACTGGCTGGCAGAGATTTGAACCCCCACCTCCAGAGCCGGATTGACCTATAAGCGAAATAAGCCATGGCTTAGGGCTCCACAACGTTTTGAGGGCCCCAACTGTCAGGAAATCTAAAATCAGATGGTACAAAGGTCCTATTTGACATGGCTTAGGGCCCACAACGTTATGAGGGGCCCCAACTGTCAGGAAATAATAAATCAGATGGCACAAAGGTCCTATTTGACAATTTTCATCTGGAAAAAAGACGCAAAAGCAAAAAAAAATAATAAACATGGTTTTTCTTAAAATCTGGGGAAAAATTTTTTGCATGGCTTTCCGGTTAGGGCCCCCGGATGTCTTAACCCGGCCCTTGGCTTAGGGCCCCCGAAAGTCTTAATCCGGCCCTGCCCACCTCTCAGTTGACAGTGCATCAGGCTAGCCAATAGATCATCGCTACTATGTACTGAATATGCACCGAATGATCTGTCAAATCAGGCGTCTACGTCGCATATGTCTTTTTTATCATAAGCAGATAGACTGAGTTTCGTGCTGATAATCTCCAGTTGGAATCAGTTTATTGACACTTAGCGTAACAGAGATGACGTTAGCGTCGCAGAAAAAACCACGGCCGAAAACCCGGCTTTGATGTGTCCAGATAAAGCGTTTAATTTAGTCGGCTGGCCGTATGAATACATAGTTCTAAATATCTTCGCTGGCTGTGTCTATAATTGCCTTCATGTGAGCCACGGACACGTATTGCAATTATCGTCTATTATAGGCAGTGTAAACTCGGCTTTTATCGTGATATCGGAAGACAAATTGGACTCGGTGTTTGGCATTCGTTAATCTTCTAGTTCTTTGTGTGCGTTGAACCACATGAGTGCGTTACCATGAGCGGTAATGACGATAGCGATACGGTTTCAGATGGAGGTGAATGAGGGTCGGGGATAAAGAGGGGAAGGAATATGAGCAAGCCAGACCTATTGGAAGGAAACTGGAGGAGTGAGAAAGAGATTGAAAAGGAAAAGTTTTGGAGGACCAGTGGGAGGAAGAAAACATGGAAGGTGTGAGGTAATCGAGGTAGAGAAACTGCATGGATAGAGTGCGGCAGGATAAGAGGAAAAGTAGAAGGAACTTGAAAAGAACTGGCGAGGAGATGAAGAACTAAGAATCTGAACGAAAAGAGATGACCGATAGAATACAAGCCAAACCGATAGAGTACAAGCAAAACCGATAGAGAACAAGCCAAACCAATAGAGTACAAGCCAAACCGATAGAGTACAAGCCAAACCGATAGTGTACAAGCCAAACCGATAAAGTACAAGCCAAACCGATAGAGTACAAGCCAAACCGATACAGTACAAGCCAAACCGATAGAGTACAAGCCAAACCGATAGAGTACAAGCCAAACCGATAGAGTGCAAGCCAAACCGATAGAGTACAAGCCAAACCGATAGAGTACAAGCCAAACCGATAGAGTACAAGCCAAACCGATAGACTACAAGCCAAACCGATAGAGTACAAGCCAAACCGATAGAGTACAAGCCAAACCGATAGAGTACAAGCCAAACCGATAGAGTACAAGCCAAACCGATAGAGTACAAGCCAAACCGATAGAGTACAAGTAAAACCGATAGAGTACAAGCCAAACCGATAGAGTACAAGCCAAACCGATAGAGTACAAGCCAAACCGATAGAGTACAAGCCAAACCGATAGAGTACAAGCCAAACCGATAGAGTACAAGCCAAACCGATAGAGTACAAGCCAAACCGATAGAGTACAAGCCAAAACCGATAGAGTACAAGCCAAACCGATAGAGTACAAGCCAAACCGATAGAGTACAAGCCAAACCGATAGAGTACAAGCCAAACCGATAGAGTACAAGCCAAACCGATAGAGTACAAGCCAAAACCGATAGAGTACAAGCCAAACCGATAGAGTACAAGCCAAACCGATAGAGTACAAGCCAAACCGATAGAGTACAAGCCAAACCGATAGAGTACAAGCCAAACCGATAGAGTACAAGCCGAAAGGATAGAAAACGATAGAGTAAAGCCAAACCGATAGAGTACAAGCCAAACCGCCAAACCGATAGAGTAACCGATAGACCGATAGAGTACAAGCCAAACCGAGAGTACAAGCCAAACCGATAGAGTACAAGCCAAACCGATAGAGTACAAGCCAAACCGATAGAGACAAGCCAAACCGATAGAGTGTAAGCCAAACCGATAGAGTACAAGCCAAACCAAGAGTACAAGCCAAACCGATAGAGTACAAGCCAAACCGATAGAGTACAAGCCAAACCGATAGAGTAAGCCAAACCGATAGAGTACAGCCAAACCGATAGAGTACAAGCCAAACCGATAGAGTACAAGCCAAACCGATAGAGTACAAGCCAAACCGATAGAGTACAAGCCAAACCGATAGAGTAAAGCCAAACCGATAGAGTACAAGCCAAACCGATAGAGTACAAGCCAAACCGATAGAGTACAAGCCAAACCGATAGAGTACAAGCCAAACCGATAGAGTACAAGCCAAACCGATAGAGTACAAGCCAAACCGATAGAGTACAAGCCAAACCGATAGAGTACAAGCCAAACCGATAGAGTACAAGCCAAACCGATAGAGTACAAGCCAAACCGATAGAGTACAAGCCAAACCGATAGAGTACAAGCCAAACCGATAGAGTACAAGCCAAACCGATAGAGTACAAGCCAAACCGATAGAGTACAAGCCAAACCGATAGAGTACAAGCCAAACCGATAGAGTACAAGCCAAACCGATAGAGTACAAGCCAAACCGATAGAGTACAAGCCAAACCGATAGAGTACAAGCCAAACCGATAGAGTACAAGCCAAACCGATAGAGTACAAGCCAAACCGATAGAGTACAAGCCAACCGATAGAGTACAAGCCAAACCGATAGAGTACCGATAGAGCCAAACCGATAGAGTACAAGCCAAACCGATAGAGTACAAGCCAAACCGATAGAGTACAAGCCAAACCGATAGAGTACAAGCCAAACCGATAGAGTACAAGCCAAACCGATAGAGTACAAGCCAAACCCGATAGAGTACAAGCCAAACCGATAGAGTACAAGCCAAACCGATAGAGTACAAGCCAAACCGATAGAGTACAAGCCAAACCGATAGAGTACAAGCCAAACCGATAGAGTACAAGCAAACCGATAGAGTACAAGCCAAACCGATAGAGTACAAGCCAAACCGATAGAGTACAAGCCAAACCGATAGAGTACAAGCCAAACCGATAGAGTACAAGCCAAACCGATAGAGTACAAGCCAAACCGATAGAGTACAAGCCAAACCGATAGAGTACAAGCCAAACCGATAGAGTACAAGCCAAACCGATAGAGTACAAGCCAAACCGATAGAGTACAAGCCAAACCGATAGAGTACAAGCCAAACCGATAGAGTACAAGCCAAACCGATAGAGTACAAGCCAAACCGATAGAGTACAAGCCAAACCGATAGAGTACAAGCCAAACCGATAGAGTACAAGCCAAACCGATAGAGTACAAGCCAAACCGATAGAGTACAAGCCAAACCGATAGAGTACAAGCCAAACCGATAGAGTACAAGCCAAACCGATAGAGTACAAGCCAAAGAGTACAAGCCAAACCGATAGAGTACAAGCCAAACCGATAGAGTACAAGCCAAACCGATAGAGTACAAGCCAAACCGATAGAGTACAAGCCAAACCGATAGAGTACAAGCCAAACCGATAGAGTACAAGCCAAACCGATAGAGTACAAGCCAAACCGATAGAGTACAAGCCAAACCGATAGAGTACAAGCCAAACCGATAGAGTACAAGCCAAACCGATAGAGTACAAGCCAAACCGATAGAGTACAAGCCAAACCGATAGAGTACAAGCCAAACCGATAGAGTACAAGCCAAACCGATAGAGTACAACCCAAACCGATAGAGTACAAGCCAAACCGATAGAGTACAAGCCAAACCGATAGAGTACAAGCCAAACCGATAGAGTACAAGCCAAACCGATAGAGTACAAGCCAAACCGATAGAGTACAAGCCAAACCGATAGAGTACAAGCCAAACCGATAGAGTACAAGCCAAACCGATAGAGTACAAGCCAAACCGATAGAGTACAAGCCAAACCGATAGAGTACAAAGCCAAACCGATAGAGTACAAGCCAAACCGATAGAGTACAAGCCAAACCGATAGAGTACAAGCCAAACCGATAGAGTACAAGCCAAACCGATAGAGTACAAGCCAAACCGATAGAGTACAAGCCAAAACCGATAGAGTACAAGCCAAACCGATAGAGTACAAGCCAAACCGATAGAGTACAAGCCAAACCGATAGAGTACAAGCCAAACCGATAGAGTACAAGCCAAACCGATAGAGTACAAGCCAAACCGATAGAGTACAAGCCAAACCGATAGAGTACAAGCCAAACCGATAGAGTACAAGCCAAACCGATAGAGTACAAGCCAAACCGATAGAGTACAAGCCAAACCGATAGAGTACAAGCCAAACCGATAGAGTACAAGCCAAACCGATAGAGTACAAGCCAAACCGATAGAGTACAAGCCAAACCGATAGAGTACAAGCCAAACCGATAGAGTACAAGCCAAACCGATAGAGTACAAGCCAAACCGATAGAGTACAAGCCAAACCGATAGAGTACAAGCCAAACCGATAGAGTACAAGCCAAACCGATAGAGTACAAGCCAAACCGATAGAGTACAAGCCAAACCGATAGAGTACAAGCCAAACCGATAGAGTACAAGCCAAACCGATAGAGTACAAGCCAAACCGATAGAGTACAAGCCAAACCGATAGAGTACAAGCCAAACCGATAGAGTACAAGCCAAACCGATAGAGTACAAGCCAAACCGATAGAGTACAAGCCAAACCGATAGAGTACAAGCCAAACCGATAGAGTACAAGCCAAACCGATAGAGTACAAGCCAAACCGATAGAGTACAAGCCAAACCGATAGAGTACAAGCCAAACCGATAGAGTACAAGCCAAACCGATAGAGTACAAGCCAAACCGATAGAGTACAAGCCAAACCGATAGAGTACAAGCCAAACCGATAGAGTACAAGCCAAACCGATAGAGTACAAGCCAAACCGATAGAGTACAAGCCAAACCGATAGAGTACAAGCCAAACCGATAGAGTACAAGCCAAACCGATAGAGTACAAGCCAAACCGATAGAGTACAAGCCAAACCGATAGAGTACAAGCCAAACCGATAGAGTACAAGCCAAACCGATAGAGTACAAGCCAAACCGATAGAGTACAAGCCAAACCGATAGAGTACAAGCCAAACCGATAGAGTACAAGCCAAACCGATAGAGTACAAGCCAAACCGATAGAGTACAAGCCAAACCGATAGAGTACAAGCCAAACCGATAGAGTACAAGCCAAACCGATAGAGTACAAGGCAAACCGATAGAGTACAAGCCAAACTGATAGAGTACATTTCAAACCGATAGAGTACAAGCCAAACCGATAGAGTATAAGCCAAACCGATGATTCTCGTCGACTGCTGACAGATGGCATGGATGTTCAGATGTGAGTATGAAGAAGAAAAATGGACGAGGGACAGATATGAATACGAGAGAGAAGATAAAGTAAAACAGGACCAGATGGTGCAGAACGATGATCAGGAGGAAGTGAAGAGGAAATAGGAGGAGACTGCGGATAGGGAGGAACAAATGAAGAAAGTGAGGATGAAGGAGAGAGAGCCATCATGTCGTATATCATTTGACACGATGCGATAAGATAGCTTGCTCAAAGCAGGCACGAAATGGTTCTGTTTTTGTCAGGTCAATTAGAACGGGTATAGAGACGACAGGATGTACCAGAGGCTCAGTGACAGAGGTCTTTCAATCTTCTCTAACTAAACTTATGGCTGCAACAGACTCGTACAGATGGCTAAACCAGTAAACTGCTTACTAGAAATATTCGTATTGGATTAAATGCAAATGCGGCTGTAGATCTCTGAAATTTCTCAACGTCTTACAAAAGCCTCATCTGGGAGACGAAGCCATTTACCAGATTAGACTGTACAAGCGTAATCGTAATCGTAGACTCGCAACATCTACAGCGCCTACAAAAGCGAAGTCGCGGGAACAAGCCTATTCACAGGCGCTCAATCAAAATAGAATCAGGCAGGGGGTCAAAATCCAGAGAGTCAGACAGGCAAGAGTTAACTCTAACTAAACTAGAAAAGATAAGACATCACTATATATATATATGAGATGATACATGATATACGAAACGTGATATTGGATGCTATAATAGATAGATTAGTACAACACTGGCTATGAGATGAGGGTTATGCATGATACAGGCCTACAAAACGTGAAACTATAAATTGATATGATAGACAAGAGGAGGAGATTATGATATACGAAACATGATATTATTATTATTGTCAGGCACGTAGCCAGGCTTAAATTCAAGAGGAGGCAACTTCACAGACCATTGGCAAAATCCTGGTCATTGGGGTCATTGGTCAATAGAAGTTCCAGTATAAAAAGCAAGAGGAGGCAACTGCCTCCTCGTGCCTCTATGTAGCTACGCCTGTGATTATTGTTGTTGTTGGTGTTGTTGTTGTTGTTGTTGCTGCTGCTGTTGTTGTTGCTGTTGTTGTTGTGGGTTGTTAGACTGTCATTTTAAGCGCGCTTAAACAAAATATGAATCTTGCATAAAAGCCCGTAACAGAAAAATCAATCATAGTAAAAAATCTAAAGTAAATATGTTTTGAGGTTAGTTTTGAAAATTGATAATGTTGGGGATTTACAGATAAAATCCGGGAATTTTTTCCATTCAACCGGGCCGGCTAGCGCAACTGCCTATTACCACATTGTTTTAGTGATCGCGTCACAACAAAATCACCTTGAGATTATGAACGTAGCCCTCGTCTGGAGAGGAACAGGGTGTAACAAGGAAAGAAAGGTATGAAGGAGAAGAGTTTGTGTAGATTCGGTACATTAGAAGACAGATTTATATGGGAAGCCAGCGTAGTTCACGAGAGGTCTGTGTGACGTGATCCCGAGGATTTAGGTTCTTTATAAGCTTAGCAGCGTAATGGAAAACAGTAATAAGAAGATGAAGGGTAGATGCAGGAAGATCATAAAGGACTGAGTTCCAGTAGTCAGTTCTAGAAATGACACGGGCCTGTACTATGGTACAGATACATTTTCGTTAAGGCTTTTCTTGACTTGCCGTATGCGTCTGAGATGGAAAAAGAGGATTTGGTTACAGAGAAGATTTGGTTT
>JACEVL010006451.1:1715000-1775000 GCA_020284085.1 Aporrectodea caliginosa
TCATTGACTTCCTTCATCGCTTCCGTTACCTTTTCACTTCTAATTTCCTTCTCGTGTTTGTGTTGATATTTTATTAAGCGACTGATTTGCCTAAAGCAATTGACGGAGTTCTGTGGCTAGAATAACTGGCGCCTATGCCTGTAATGGTGGAGTGAAGGTTGGAAGGTTGGAGGCTCCAAACGCTCCCTCTCCTCATCCCACTTCGGCGTAAGAGATCTCTGATTAATTATAATTATATTATTCCAGAGAATAATTGCTTTAGGCAATTGGCTTTCAGTGTAACAACACATTAAGAAATCGGAGTGAACATCTGCATGTATCAAATGTGTCGTGTAAAGGAGGTTGAATTTTTCCTCGAAAAAGTATCGCTTGTCTTGGTTTAAGTTTGTCATCAACAGGCCAGACTTTCGCAAGTCCTTCAATGTTGGAGGGAGTTGTAGATAAAGCAATATTATTAAACAGCATCATGTACTTTGACTTTGATGAGGTACATATAATGTTTTGTATTACGTTTTAGATGTAATGCATACATTCATATGCACATGCATTTATATACATACACAAACTTACATGTACATACATATTATAGTTACCAAACAATTATATACATACATATATACAAACAAATATACTTGCATACATACGACGTACATAAATACATGTATACATACACACAGCGTGATCGTAATGGTAAATTGTTATAGCGCCACTTCAAGAGAAACTCTTCAGAGGCGCTCCAATATGATGTGATATTTACATTGAACCTGTTCGAGATGAGGGAGGCTTGTAGGCCTACAGGCCAGTTATTCTAGCCACCGAACGTCGTCAATTGCTTTAGGCAAATTGGTCACTTAATAGAATCTCAACACACGGACAAGAGAAAGAAATTAGAAGTGGAAAGGTAACAGATGCGAAGAAGGCAGTGAATGAATTTTCAAAAATTACCAGATTCAGACCTACTTGTTGGCTCTGAGTAAGTTTCTGTAAGGGGCGCTATATATAATATTATAAATCTCGGATTGAATGAATGAATGAATGAATGAATGAATGAATGTAGAGCATGTCTAATCGATGCTTTAAAGAAGTTTAAGCAGTCATGAGTAGGATATGGATAAAAGTATAGGCATACTTAGTACGATGTAGAAAGATATGAGCTCGGTTCATCTAACTCAGCGGTTCTCAACCTGTGGGTCGCGACCACCACGGGGGTCGCCTTACGATTTTCCAGGGGTCGCCTGGGACCTTCAGAAATGTGTAAAAACAGTTGTCAACGTAGTTTCTTAATATCTAATATCATGTAAATATGAATACTACACATACTATTAGGCCTACACTACAGCGTCTTAAAATTAATTTGTAGGCTTACTTAGCAACTAATTTAATTTAATTATTGCCATATTAGTTTTGAAATGTACTTTCTAAGTTAACTTTTACTTCTTAAAACTAAACAATAGCCGGTTTGCTATGAAAATGTGCTGTCAGCTGCGGTTATAATTAATAAAGAACGCTAGAAAAGTTTATGCCTATGAAATTGGAGGCGACTAAATCAGTGTGAGACGAGTGTTAAAAAAATATAGTAAATATAATAGTTTAAAGTATGGTTATTTAGCAACCATACTTTATTTCCATAGTTGCTGAAGGAATTGAGTAACCACAATGTGTTATTTGTAACATTTGACATTATGTCGGTCGGATCGAATCTCAACAAACTGAAACGCCATTTTTATACAAAACATCCTAACTTCGCTAGGATGCCCAGTAGTTTAAGAACAAAGGCAGACTTGATACCGGGGCAAGTACAAACAGCAAAAAGTGGCAGCTGTTGAAGCGTCATAGCCTATTCGGTTGCTCTCAGAATCGCAAAAGCCAAGAAACCTCACACAATTACTAATTAGGCCTACCGAGGAACCAAAGACATTGTTTGAGCTATGCTTGGAGCTGAATAGGCCAATGTTAAAAAAATAGAATCCAATTTCCTTGTCTAACGACACTGTCAGCAGAAGAATTGATGACATGTCTGTTGATATTATTACCAATAAAAATTACAAATTTGCCCGTTAATTATTGTTTGATCATGGAAAAAAATCTGGTCCACTTGAATTATTCAGCATAGGTAGGCTATACAGCTCGACGAATCCACAGATGTTGCAAACATACATAGTAAAGGCTATAAATAGTAAAATACGAAATATGAAACTTCAAGTAAACATTTCACTTAATTTTACTTTTAAAATTTTCAAAATGATTAGTTGCAAAAATTACAAATTGTGTTGTTAATTATTGCGCATGATGCGTATGGATTAACAAATGGTGAGAACACTGAGAAGTAAATGCATCATACTGGTATGAAAATGCGGTGAAGGGGAGTAACGCGATCAATTTTATTGTTGGGGGTCGCTGCAACTTTGGAAATGTTATCAAGGGGTCGCAGCACTAAAAAGGTTGAGAACCGCTGATCTAACTGGTGGTAGCGACAGTCGATCAACCGTAACGCATTGGACTGTAGACCCAACTATACATATCGTGTTTCTGCCTTGTGTTCGGAAGTGAACATTTCCAATGCAGTATAAACTGCTGCTAATGAAAGCCTCTTTTCTCCTATGCAGCGCAATCCTCGGCAAGGGAAACGCTCTAAGCCCTGACAACAATGGCTGGATGAGACAGAGGATTTACGGCGTCTGTTCTTCTTGTGAATCCCGCTCTCAGTGTTAATGTTGTTGACATTGCTGTTGTTCCTTCTTCTTCTTCTGTATGTACTGTTCATCAATCGTCTCTTATGTTTTCTCCTGTCGTATTCTTTCTGCATCTGCTGCATAAGGGGTTTAGTGGTCTTATGTCACATGCATATTTATCGCATGCTCTTTTGTTCTGACGCTCTTTGTCCAATAATTTCTATTAGAACACGTTCTTTAGAAAATGGTGTCTTGTCAATTGATCTTGTATCGCGAGTGACTTTTGATTACATGCCATTTTTTTCGCATTCCCTTTTGTCACATTCCCTTTTGTCATATTCTCCTTTGTCACATTCCCTTTTTCTCACATTCGCCTTTGTTATATTCCTTTTTGTCACATTCCCTTTTGTCATTGTCATTTTTGTAACATGCTGCTCTTGTGTCCAATGACCGCACGTTTTACATAGTTCGATATTCCTAAAGGTTTATTTACATAAAATTTAATTATGATTTATGAATTCAATTATGAATTATTATTATGATCAAAGCACTCAGTCTGAGCAGTTCTCGCAAAGGCTTTGAATATGTAGACGGTTGTTAATTACTGTATTCATTAATATATAACCAATGTGGTCGTCAACCCTTCGTGATTAAACTTTTTATCATCTTACCAGAGTACTGGACAGTAGGCCTATAATCATTACTTTTTAGACCTTTATCAAAGCGTACTAAGTTTTTACTGTAGGAACCTGTCTAGTGCTATTATATTAATACACAACGTCGATGGTATCTTTCTAAGTACAGGCGTATAAGCCATAATTCCAAACCCATGTCTTCTGACAACAGTGGGTTTATTGTCCTCTCCTATCTGTTATATAACTCAGCATAAAGCCGAACCCTGACCCCAAGGTTGCCTTTGCTAGGGCCTATGCGCAAGTGGTTATTCTTAAGCATAAGTTCTAAGTAACTTTACCATTCTCAATTTCTCATTACATTACCTTATTCAGCTTACAGTTTGTTGTCGAAGAAAAAGAAGGTAGTCCTTTCGTTACATTGGTGTCTTGTCGTGTTCTGCATGCAGCTGAAGAATTCCTGAACATTAGGATAATGCCTTTCTTATGAATAGGCATTACGTCATTCAATGAAATTAACTGAAGGCTAGTTACTATTTAACGACTCTGCGCCACAACATAGATTATTTAGTGTCGCTCTCCTCCTTTCTCCATGCTTGGGACTGGCACTGCCAGAGTCCGAGCAGTGGAGGAGTTTCTAAGCATGGGTAAACGCAAATGAAGTATATGTAGCGGTTGATGAAATCGCTTGAAAGGTGTAGACTGCGGCTTTTGCGAATAGTCGCACCCAGCGTTTAACAGCAACTTGCGACTGACGAAGCCTTTGACGTAGGCATTGTCCGATTTTAAGAATTAAATTAATGTAGTGGTGCTCTATAAAACATTCAACAAAACGTAAAGAGACGCAAGAGGTTTTGGCGCATGTTAAAGGGTTTATACATGAATTGTTGGCAAATGGAAAGCAGTGTGACTTCATTAACTTGGAAATGTACATGTATATGTTTATGTAAGAAATTTAAGAAAATATGTTCAATTAGGCTTGTTTTTCATCTTGTCTTATGAAATGACATGCGTCGTTCAATTTACAAACAAATACTTTACATGTACATACTGACAGTCTTACATGTTTCTTGTCTGTCCAGACCTATTGAAATGCACCATAGACCTGACTGAAATTACTCTAGTCTAAGCTCACGGCTCATTAGCTAAAACAATGGTCTCCCTTTCGGGTCCATGGTATACGAGACATTTAATTTGTGCTGGTAGCTCACGTGAATGCAAGTTATTTAATGTGGCTGTTATAAATTTCTGGCAACCCGGTATTCTAACTCGCTTTCACAGTGTACGAGTTTCAGCCGAGAAATCTACAAATCCAAGAACTTCTGCACTGAATTGCTATTTCTTGCCATTCATTGTCATATCTTAGTAAACGTACCTTGCCTTTCTCTGTCTTACCTTGCCTATGGCTAAGCCTTCCTTTGTCTTAGCTAACCTTCTTTAGTCTTACTTTTACTCTGCCTTCCATAGTCTTAGTTTGCCATCCTCTGTCGCAGTCGTACCTTGCCTTTCATAGTCTTACCTTGCCTTCCTTAGTCCGACTTTGCCTTCCTTTATTTAAACTTACCTTCCTTAGTCTTACTTTGCCTTTTTAAGTCTTACTTTGCTTTCCTCTCTCTTACCTTGTCTAGCTAAGTCTTCTTTTGTTTTAGCTAGCCCTCCTTAGTCTTACCTAACCTTCCTTTGTCTTACCTTTAGCCTTCTGTTTTCTTACCTACATGTATAGCCTTCCTTTGTCTAACCTGTCACCTTCCTTTGTCTAACCTGTAGCCTTCTGTTGTCTTACCTACAGCCTTCCTTAGTCTCATCCTGTCTTGCCTTAATCAGACCGACTATTTATGGAGAGTGTCAATGGACTGAGACTTCTCGCGAATTGTACGTAGGTTCGGTTTGTGCCGGATCCTCAGGGACTTGGCCCTCAGTCTGTCAAAGACGTCGGATCCCGTCTGACCCACATCCCTCCCTGTGTCCCCCAAGAGGGCGTAACCCTGCGACGGGGGAGACAGAAACTGCGATCCCCTTGCCGACGCTGGGCTCGGCCACGGCGGAGGTATCACCGCGGAACCCCAGGCGTCAGTAGAGTCAGAACTTCGTTCGATGGTAATGGATGAGGTTGCGGATGTGGGACCAACGTGGGTATAGTCAAAGACGGAGGACTGTTCGGAGGACTGGCTCCAGACGGTTCTTTGGGGTTCGATGGGGCCTGGACTTCGCGACGCGGTCTTCTCGATGTTCGCTGTTCGACTCCGGGTGCTCGGTGACCTCGGTGACCCGGGAACAGAGGAGTCCGTCGAGTGGGTGGGCTGCTGGTGACCTCCGGGGCAAAGGTCATTGTCGATGGACAATGAATGCTGGTGGTGGTGATGATGGTGGTGGGTGGATGGCATATGTTCGCTCGAGAGACTCGGCTCCAGTGGAGGCTTATGCAGCTTCCGGTATTTCTCCTGTGCCTCTGGTAGACGGTTCATCCATGCCATCTACACACAACAACGATGACAAATCAGGTAAGATAAGGGAAGTTAATGTAAGTAAGATAAGGTGCGACGAGGTAAAGTAAGGTAAAGTAAGGTAAAGTAAGGTAAAGTAAGGTAAAGTAAGGTAAAGTAAGGTAAAGTAAGGTAAAGTAAGGTAAAGTAAGGTAAAGTAAGGTAAAGTAAGGTAAAGTAAGGTAAAGTAAGGTAAAGTAAGGTAAGGAAAGGTAAGGTAAGGCAAGGCAAGGCAAGGTAAGGCAAAGGTAAGATAAGATAAGGTAAGGCAAAGGTAAGGCAAGTTAAAGTAAGGCAAGGTAAGTAAGATAAGGTGCGACGAGGTAAGGTAAGGCACGGTAATGCAAGGCATGGTAAGACGAGTTTAATTGGTAAGATACAAACAGTGGCGGTACCACACCAGGGCAAGCAAGGGCAAATGCCCTGGTAAAAAAAGCCTTTGCCCTGGTCGTTGCCCTGCCAGAATTTTTGCCCTGCCGAGAATTTATTTGGGCCATAAATTGCCCCTGCACTGGTTACTTGTATGATTGCTCTGATTATGCCCTGGTTACAAAAAATGTCTGGCGCCGCCACTGGATACAAACCCCAGGACTTGACTATAGGACTGGACTAGATTTAAATTAGATTAAATCGGATAAGATTGGTATCTATTTGGTCGGATAGGGTATCACCAGATTTGATTAGATTTGATTAGATTGGATTGAATTAGATTAGACTCATCTCAGCTGATGCCAAATGGACATGGGGCGCATAGACGCCTAACAGACTACCAAGTGCAACCACATGCCATTCCCTACCGAACAGACCACTTTACCCTATATTTTATGGTAAAGTTACACCACGCAACCATTCAAACAGCCAGCGGTTCCCTAGAAGCGTCCACAGACTCCACACCCCCTGCAACGATCCGCTCACCTTGGCTGACTCGGACGGGGCCTGAAGCGTATAGACGCCGATGACCTGTTGGAAGCGAGTGATCTGGACGAGAACGAAGGCATTTCGAAGGCCGTTCGCAGCTGCGGACAAGCAGCCCAGGAACAAGTTTGAACGCGGTGGACTGCACTCATCGTCATCGTCACCGATGGACTCGAAGGCCTCGCCGCCGTGCCTCAGTCCATCGACGCCCGGCTGGACGTTGCCCGCCGCTGCCGCCGCCTCGGAGTTCTGGAACCACATACCTTGCACACACAAAATTAACCGGAAGTTAGGCATTAAAAGTCGTCGAGTGAAGGCAACATTGCATTCGGGTGTTTTTTCAATGCAATACTATACAATACTCGTTTATTGAAACTCGAAAACTGGCACAGACGTAACTTCTACAAATTACATAGTTCGAGGCTTTTCTAGGGACAGCAAGGTTAGGTTAATCCTGGCAGCTGGGAGTTGTAATTAGGGTTAAAGAGGTTATCGTTCAGCTTAGTCAATGCAGTGGTTAATTGAAGTCTCTGCCATAGCAGAGATTAATTCTGAAATTCTGCTTCAAATGCGCACCTATGCAACTCAGTTATAATGAATACACTGACTGTACACTGACGGCAGGCAGGTGATAGGACGAGAGGGAGAATTGGCCACCCGCTTTCATATGCGGAGGCTGAGAAAATGAAGTCGCCAACACTTCATACCCATGGATGCCTCAGGGCTAGCTTAAGGGACTGCTCTTCTTTTTTGTCTTCTTCGAAGGTTAATTTAATAACAGCAGTTAACCCGAGTGCTAGAGCTTCTCGCTAAAACAAGATCTAAGTATAATATTGAAAGGGTTGAAACATGTAAGTTCCAAGTACTATTTAGAATTAAATATGGCGTTAGTGCAAGTATACTAGTAGTCTATAGTCTAAGTTGATGAACATTTACGACAAAATATACTTGGAGGAGATTAAGTAGCAGTAGGGAGTGAACGAGTGAGTGAATGAGTGGATTAGTCAGCGATTCGGTCATTTGTCAGTCAGCCAGTCCATCAGTAAACGGATGACTGGATACGCAGACCAGTCAGTAGGTAAGTCAGTCAGTCTGTGAGTCAGTCAGCCAGTGTGATTGAGTGAGCTCAAACCCATGATTGTTAGATTACAGGTCAAGAGCGCTACCGATAGATCACCATGGCAGGACAAGGAGCCCCAATGAATACCGAGATTGCCTTTGCAGGTGTAGGCTACCTGGGGAGTCTGGCTGTCGTATATCGTGTATCGTAAATCTGTCTAAAGCGATTGGTTGTCTGTAGACGGTAAACACGGCGCCCTCCGTTTGCGACTTCAGCTGCATGTAAGACGACGAGGTGTCGCCACCTGTCGGCTTCTGCGGAAAACATAGATCAAATACATTTACGGAACTTCAGATATTAAGACGTTTTCATTGATCAAGAAAGATGAAAGGCGGAAGTTACGTTGAGTGAGAGACGTCTCTTAGAATTCTGTGTAACATATGAGACACGCTGAGCTTACCGGAAATAGGCATAGGTGGTGGCAGATTCTTTACTCTTGGTAAACATTTAACTGTGTCTGAATTTGCCAGTGTATATAATTTCGTTTATTGAAAATAGAAAGTTGACAGACCGCAACTTTTCACATAACTTAGAAGAAAATAGCTATAATTATTAGTGTAATGTCAGTACGACAATGAACCGATGGATTGGATTGGGTTATCTCTTTGATATTGACTTAAAGAGTGTAGTGGTTGACTGAATGAAAATCATCTGTAGACGAAGTAGATTGGTTCCGATCTGTTGTCAATTATTTGGGCGCGGTTTGCTCTGGATAAAAATGGGTTGGTCATGTTCTGAGATGATGGGAAGTATTTTAAATACCAGCTGTTTCGGATGGCAGAAAACCTGAAGAAGATCACCAACGACTGCACTTACAGTTTTTCGCGGAGGTTTCTTAACCTTCGTCAACAGCAGAATATCGTCAAAGAGGAACAAGTACATGTCGATGGTCTTCGATACTTCTGAAAATACAAAACATTGTAAAAGCATTGTAAAAGGTTTCAAGATAATTATCATTAATTTTAGAAAAACACGAGTAGCCGAATTGTTGTGACCTATGGATGATCACGACAATTTCTACAGCGACATAACACGGCACATGCCGTTACAAGGGCCCTTTGGCTAGACCTACTATCTAGGATTCCTCATCCAGCTTTTTGTCCTGTCGGCTGGCTAACACACTTGTCGGCGAATTTTCGGCTGACCAGAATATATCTTGTCAGCTGAAAGTCTGCGATGCTTCTGGCCGAAGAGCGGGAAATGAAAGCCTCCGATATATTCCACTATGTAATACCGGAAGTTAAATTTTACATTTACAGAATATTTCTGAGGTATCTACGAATGAGGTTTATTGTCAGCGGATTTAGGCCACAGTACGGTCAACTCTGAGTCTTTGGTACAATGAATTGTAATCATCCTGCGGTGTGTCAGTTTGAAATAATAAACGAAGATCATTATAGTTGTATCCAAGAGTAGATTATAATCACACGTTTATGTAATTTCGCATTGCTTTTCTGAAGTAGGAAAGAGACTGACAGCAAATTGTTTTCAGAAGGTTAGAAGATATCGTGAACTTGTTCATAAAGTTAGGACATCTGAAGAACGATCGATGGTAAACTTGATTAGTTTATTTGGGAATTGATGAATTGCATGTTTTAAAATATAAATTTATGAAATATATAGAATATAAATCTAGAATGCATTTTCAAATATGAATCTCACAGTTGAATCATAATGAAGACAAGTATCTGATCATTTGTTGAAAGTTCTTTACCGATTAAGAAGACTGGTCCCTCGTGAATCAGTTGTCGCTTTGGACTGGCAAGTATCCTCTCACATGGCTGACGACTCAAGACGGGCTTCAAGAACTGACAGGTGCAGAAAACAATGGACTCTGTGTCATCAAGATGATTATACAGAAAACAATGGACTCTGTGATCAGGATGATTACAGTACTACTACTAGTGAGAAAATGTATTATTGTTCGATTCTGTTATTGTGGTTAGTGATGATGATGAAGACGACGACGACGATGATGATGTAGACGATGATGATGATGATGATGAAGGTGATGATGACGACGATGACGATGAAGGCAATGATGATGATAGTAATGATGGTTGTGAGTGATGACGAATATGATGAGGATGGAGAATGATGGCGAGAAAAATAAAATGTTCAACCTCCGGGATGAAGGCTCTGGGTTCGAGTTCTGCGATTGACATCCAAACAATCTGCTGCTGAATCTCTTGAATTCGTTCGAAGTTTTTCAGCCAGTTCATCTTCGCCTCCAGGTTTTCTGGTAAAACGATATCGTAGTCAGCGAGATCACAACGAATTTAGTTAACTGTCATTGCAATTAAGACTATTGTTAGTGTTAGACCAAATTTTATGGCAGCATCTGTATTTTTTCGCTTTCACCTAGGGGGATAGTTAAATGGTAACACTCTTGCTTTAAGAACAAATGGATTTTGAAAGACGCGGTTCGATACCCGTAGCCCCCTCAGTCTTCCACTCCTGGGGCATCTGTAAAATGAGTGGGTGTCTAACAGGCTGCCAAGACGTGTGTTCAATAAGATCGTGAAATTTGTACTGTCATGTTTCAATGTTACTTACTGAGGTTTGTCAGTGAGTTTGTCAATATATACAGCACACGAATTTATATACACATATTTACGTCAATATTAAGGCATTCCATCGCAGTTTCACGCTAGCTTTCCAGGACGGAACTCTGAGCTAATCAGTTCCATAGCATTGTATCATAATGCACAAAGGTGTCAGAGGTAGCTTTTTATTATTATAGTTGGTATTGTTATTATTATTATTATTATTATTATTATTATTATTATTATTATTATTATTATTATTATTATTATTATTATTATTATTATTATTATTATTATTGTTGTTGTTGTTGTTGTTATTGTTATTGTTATTATTATTATTATTATTATTATTATTATTATTATTATTATTATTATTATTATTATTATTATTATTATTATTATTATTATTATTATTATTATTATTATTATGCGTACTTAGAGAGGTCTCGAGCTGTTCAAGGGCTTCCATTAGCTTCTTCTGTTCCTCTGGGTTCTCAGTATACTTGCAGATGTTGTTCAGCAGAAGTGGAACCTTCGTGCAGTGTTGCATCGGTGAGATCAGGAGATCCGTCAACAATAGTCGCTTACATCGAGGATCCTGTTCGCTCCACTAACAACAAACAAGCCAATCTTAGTGTAATAATTAATTATAATAATCTTCGTTTATTGATTCAAACTGACATGAACGCAGTATGATTATTTATTGATTACATGTCATGGTATGACATCATCACAAGTTATTACAGGAGTCGAATATAACTGTATGTCAGCCATGCAAGGCGCCCAGCTGTCCTACTTCGAATTTTACCAAAGCCATCTGGCCAATGAAAGGCTGAGTCGACCTTTAATGTAATGTAATTATTCGAAATTTCTCAGCACCACACAAAAGCTACGTCAGGGAGATCTGCTTATCAACCACCGTCGCTACATCAAATGAAGTCCACAATAGCCAGGTCACAACCCAGAACCTTAAACGCAGATGACGTTTGACGATGGCGATATCGGGCAATTCTTATGATCGCTCAGCTTAGAAACTGCTTTAAGAAAATAATACCCTCTTCTTAGTTTCTCGGTCTGCCAGTGGTCTTGAGCAGCAGGTGCTCTGACCTTGAGAATGAGTCTCTGACTTTATGAAATGAGTGTCTGACCTTTGAAGACGGCTGCCCTTCTGGAGAGACTATTACTGCACAACATACAACCTGTTTACACCTTGGGACTCAATCTGATATTTTCCTCACTAAACTTAAAACTGTTCTTTTTGGGCTCGTTGGAATCGGGAGTGCCTCTGAGTAGTTTCCTTGAAGGGCGCTATATAAATCACCGAATGAATGAATGTTGTTAGTTGGTCATGGGTTGAGTGACATTAACTTAATCGATATTAATTAATCGATGAAGATAAACCTCTATGTTGATTAGTTTGTGACGTACCTTCTCAAACTCAACGAAATCCTCGTTTTTGCGGAGTTGTTCCAGATAGGTCATTGCTTTCGAGTAATTCAAACAGTAGTCGTGATACACTTCGCCATCTCTCGTCAGCTGGCAGAACTGTAATTTCATTCAATGTAATGTAATGTGGTATGACGTAGTGTAGTACTGCAATGTAGTGTTATGTCAAACTATGGCTATTATGTTAGGATGTTATTTTGTATTATGTTACGCTTAGCAATGCCACGTTATGTTCTGTTCTTTATGTTATGTTACGTATTGTTATGTTGCACTATGTGTATGGCATGCGTGTGTGTTATGTCCAAGTTATAGTCTAGTTTGTGTTATGTTTATGCTATGTTTTGTGTTATGTTTGTGTTATGTTTGTGTTATGTTTGTGTTTATGTTTGTGTTATGTTTGTGTTATATTTGTGTTATGTTTATGCTATGTTTGTGTTATGTTTGTGTTATGTTTATGCTATGTTTGTGTTATGTTTGTGTTATATTTGTGTTATGTTTGTGCTATGTTTGTGTTATGTTTATGCTATGTTTGTGTTATGTTTGTGTTATGTTTGTGTTATGTTTGTGTTTATGTTTGTGTTATGTCTGTGTTATGTTTATGCTATGTTTGTGTTATGTTTGTGTTATATTTGTGTTATGTTTGTGCTATGTTTGTGTTATGTTTATGTTTGTGTTAAATTTGTGTTATGGTTGTGTTATGGTTGTGCTTTGCTTGTGTTATGTTTATGGTATGTTTGTGTTATGTTTATGCTATGTTTGTGTTATGTTTGTGTTATGTTTGTGTTTATGTTATGTTTGTGTTATGTTTGTGTTATGTTTGTGTTATGTTTGTGTTATGTTTGTGTTTATGTTATGTTTGTGTTATGTTTGTGTTATGTTTATGCTATGTTTGTGTTATGTTTGTGTTATATTTGTGTTATGTTTGTGCTATGTTTGTATTATGTTTATGTTTATGTTTGTGTTATATTTGTGTTATGGTTGTGTTATGGTTGTGCTTTGCTTGTGTTTTGTTTATGGTATGTTTGTGTTATGTTTATGCTATGTTTGTGTTATGTTTGTGTTATATTTGTGTTATGTTTGTGCTATGTTTGTGTTATGTTTATGTTTGTGTTATATTTGTGTTATGTTTGTGCTATGTTTGTGTTATGTTTATGTTTGTGTTATATTTGTGTTATGGTTGTGTTATGGTTGTGCTTTGTTTGTGTTATGTTTTTGTTATGTTTGTGTTATGTTTGTGTAATTTTATGTTATGTGCTGTTGGTGCTATGTTTATGTCATATTATACAATGACATATTACATCAAGTTACGTTACGCTATGTGAGAGAGTGAACCACGTGTCAGTCAGTCAGTCAGTCAGTCAGTCAGTCAGTCAGTCAGTCAGTCAGTCAGTCAGTCAGGCAGTCAGGCAGTCATTGATTCGAGTGAATTTCAGACTGGGGAATGTTGTTGTACCCTTGTCAATCCCTGGATGAGAACTTCGCTGCTGCCGAACTTGACAAAACTCGAATCGTTGAGCAGAAGAGAAATGAATTCACAACAGAACGTATAACTGACCTGAAATGGCGAAACATAATTGCATCTAGAGCATGGTACCGACGCTGTGCAAACCCTTAACAAAATATCCAGTTACTAAGCTAATTAGTTACGCAAGGTGATGCTTTGTATTTTTGTGCAGCTGAATATCTGTGCAGAAGAAGAACAAGGGATCAGTTAATTAAGTTGTAAATTATTTATAATTGTGACTTAGTCTAGGCTGCTAGAAGTTTTTTGTCGATGGTGTCTTCTTTCTTCAATCTGAAAGATCTGAAGTCTCTCAGATTGAAGAAAGAAGGCACCATCGACTGAAAAACGTGGAAAAGAAAGATCCTAGTGGCTGACCCCTCCGCTGGGAGGAACTAATTCAAGCCTGAAGGAGATAATTATATGAGTCCATGTAGTTTTGTTTTGTTTGTATGTATGTATGTATGTATGTGTGTGTGTATGTATGTATGTATGTATGTATGTTTGCATGTATGTTTGCATGTATGTATGTATGTATGTATGTATGTATGTATGTATGTATGTATGTATGTATGTATGTATGTATGTATGTATGTATGTATGTATGTATGTATGTACGTATGTATGCATGCTTGTATGTATGTCTGTTTGTGCGCATATGGAGGACGGTAGCTGATTGGTTGAGCGCTGGCCTTGTAACACGGAAAGAACGGGTTCGAGTCTCCCGTAGGACAGTAAGTAGGCAGGGACCTTGTGAAACTCCTTCAGACGGAAAATTGCTCAGCGCCATCGAATGATGCTTGGTCGTAAGATAGTGGCGCTTATTAACGTGTGATAATATAAAAATAGTAACAATATGTATGTAAGATAAAACTCACTGAACAGACTTCGTCCAGATTACCAAACAAATCCTGAGGCTCTGCGAACATCAAGTAACCTTCGACCTGGACTTGTTTCAGAGGTTCCATGAAACACTGGTAACAGCAAAAGCAATCTTCCCTCAATCAGGGTTAACAAAAAACAAACTAATATCAAATGTTTGATGTCATGCAAAATATGCTGGGAAATTCAGTGTTGATATTGTAATTACTCACGGATATGTTATAAATTAAGAACCAAACCATTGGTTGAAATGATTGACTGTAATCGGGCGACCTCTGTCAGCGGAACGGTTCGTTCCTTTGGGGTTTCCCATTGACACTATCTGTATAACTAAACTAACTGTTTGCGTGTTTATATGTTTTCGGTGATCAATAAAGCATTGATTGATTGATTGATTGCACTGTAGGAAGTCAATTCTATCCAGTAAAGATTAAACGAGATTTTCAATAAACAGATATTTTCAATTATCGTATTGTATTTTTAAACCTGAAAAGTGCCTTTACAGTGTAAGCTATTCAGAGGCGCTCTCAGCGTGGAAGTCCAGAGGGAATAGGAAAGCCTTTAAGCATTGAACAGGAATTATAGTTACAATTACAATTACAATGCGTTCATCGCCGGCTTAAAGGTCGAAGAGTCGGAGTGATCGCCTACCCTAATTTCCGCATAGGAAACAGTTTTAGTTCATTGTCTTCTAAATAAAGTATACGTGTTTAGTTTTGGGATATACCTACATGTTTTAGCGCCATGAGATGATCGACGAGGAAGACGTATTCGCTGGTGAATAGTTCCCAGACGGCCTCACGTCGTTTCCTTTCAATGTCGGAAATGTTGGGTGTGGTGTCTGTCTCGTCCTCTGCCTTCTCCATTAGGTCGAACCAATGCGCCCCCTTCAACAGTATTAACCGTGCGAATCACGTTAACGACACAGCTTGGGCAGATTTTAACAGTGGCACAAGAGTACTGCGCATTTAATAAGAAATCATAACACGAGGGACAGCATTTAATCGAGTTAGTAACTAACAACTCTTTTCTTCTGTTCGGTATTTCACCACATACTTTAAGTTATATTGTACTCCGATTTTGCACTTCACTTACACCGAACATTTCAAACTGCACCATCTCATAACCACCACCACCACCTCATAAAAAATCTACTCCAAGTCTCGCGGTCTTCTACGAGGTTTGGCGACAGTTCCTTCTCTGTCGCAGGACCCACTGCATGGAACAATCTTCCAGACTGTGTAAAGAATTCGCCATAGGCTATCTGGAGACGTTCAAATCAATGCTCAAGACTTATCTGTTTAAACAATCATATGATTGTGATTGATTTGTTGAACTCATGTACAGCGCCCTTTCCTTCGGCCTCGGTTCGGCTACGGCGCTATACAAACCGTCTTATTATTATTATTATTATTATTATTATTATTATTATTATTATTATTATTATTATTATTATTATTATTATTATTATTATTATTATCTAGCATGGTAATGTCGAAGAAAAGCAGATGGCGTTTCCGCGTTGGAGAGCTACCGAGAGTCTTTGAAACAGGTAGCTTGTCTCGAGCGTGTCATGGGTTGCATCCGTCAACCTTCGTCCGAGCTCTAACACAAAATTCAATCCTTCTGAGCTCCAAGCACCGCTGGACTCTATATTATTATTATTATTATTATTATTATTATTATTATTATTATTATTATTATTATTATTATTATTATTATTATTATTATTATTATTATTATTATTATTATTATTATTATTATTACCAATGATTTGCACAGTAATATCATACTGTCCACTTGGCTGGGCCTTCCCGGATTTTACCCTGGCACCGAATCGGACGAAACAACCCGGCTCTAGCGGACTTAATTTGATATAGCGCAGGTACATAAGCTGATCCTCCCAACGTGGCTTTCGTGTGTCGTAGAGAAATTTAGGAGATTTACATTTAAATACTGTATACACCATATGACACTGACTTTCTGCCGCACAGGATTAGTAAGCGCATATGGCTCTCTTGGGCTTACACGATGGCTGGCTCCTCGAAGCTTTGGAATTATACGTCAAGTTCAGTTACATCTTTCACACGGAACTGAAAACTCTGCTCTTTACAAATCCTATCCTGATTCCTCCTCTTCCCTTTGCCTCCCTCTCCGTTTCAACTCTTAACCCATCCACCTTCGTCGTCTGACTGTCTGCCTGCCTGAGCCCTCTGAATCTGGACGTGGAATCGCCCTGCCCTGGAAACCCACCCTGCCTATCGATTTGTTTCGACTAAGCGCCTGTGAATAAGCTGGTTCCCGCACTTCGCTTTTTGGGCGCTGTAGAAATCTCCAGATTACTGTTATGATTGTATTATGATTATATTAAGGTGTGAATTGATGGATCGCCACTTTCAACAGGCGTTCTCGCCGTTGCCTGGCTTTGGTTTTCGCCACCAATCGGATATGTCTATCCGGATTATCCGATAGATTACGACACCGGAAGTGACTATCGATTGACGCCCTTTGCATCATGATAACAGTAATGATTAGCTTAGATTAGTCTTTTCCCTAATGACCTTCCCTCGAACGCTGTTTCCCTGTGTCAGTCGACCGAACAGATCGAATTGTGGATCTACTGTCTAAGCACTGACCACGCATTGGCGTCTACCGTATGATTACAGTGTAACTCAGTTTACATCAAGTAATGCAGACTGTGAACTGTGAACCTGACGGAGTCACTGTATACAGACGCGCAAACGTTCGGCAGAGACCGCCATTGAAGATCTTCACCAGCTAAGCGACCATTTTTACCCTATGAACGCACTGATCGTTCTTATCATATGCTTTAGCAATGCCTGGACTAGCAACGAGTGCAATTATAATTATGTGGCGGACAAGCCACAAGGTAGCATTTAGGCTGTTTGGCCTATAATGAATGGCCTAATGATATTGATTTTCTGTTAAACGGTGTCGCGCCTCTGAGTCGCTAGGTGGCGTAGCCCAAGGTTACATACGTTCGATTCGAGTGTTAATAAATATAATAAAAATATACGCCCGCTTAATATTTGCCATTTTATCGTTTTAATATAGTGATTAAATGAAATTACATCTTTCCACGGCCTATAATTGATGACTAAAGATAGGCATCGCCTAAATTAATACTTAGGAGATCTATCTCTTAGACACCTACCTTATATTAAATTTTTTGGTATGGACGCATTTATAAGCGTTGAGATGCTACATTATACATTGATCACGGATGAATATAGCCTGCCTCACCGTGCATCGCTTATAATGTAGAGTAGCGACAGTTTACTACTCTGCATATACGATACGGATCTTTTGGTATCGTTCGGTTACGGTTAGCGAAAAATACCACACACCAGTGCGGTAAGCGAGTGAAATCGGTTCGTGAAAGTTACGGTCGCACCAGCGTCCAAAACAAGACTAATCAGTGCGCTCCGGAGTTACAGTCAAGGCAAACGCTCTTTGGGTGTCCGGACCGTTTCCGCTGATTCGGCAGGGCTGGGGGCCCACCCTGTCGTGATCGCGAGACGGTTTGAATCCCGATTGCGGGAGTTTAACGGCTGAGCATAACTCTGGGAAGGACCGATCGTGAGATATAAAGGCTCACAGGTCTAATACGGGGAATACTGAGAAATCACAGGTCTGTATAAATACACGGGGCAGGCGAGGCCTCGGTGATACCGTTCGATCGGAGAGTACGGGAGCCGACCGAGAAAATCAGTTAACGGCGAGTGAAAATTCATAGTCCGGTTTCCGCGTAAAGATCGGCGTACGGGAAAGACGGGAAAATCAGTTAACGGCGAGTGAAAATTCATAGTCCGGTTTCCGCGTAAAGATCGGCGTACGGGAAAGACAGGAAAATCAGTTAACGGCGAGTGAAAATTCATAGTCCGGTTTCCGCGTAAAGTTCGGCGTACGGGAGCGACCGAGAAATCAGTCAACGGCGAGTGAAAAAGTACGGGGAAAATTCCCCAGTGACCCGGTTCGATCAAATACGGGGAGGGCGACCCCGTTGGTGACAGATAGATACGGGGAAATTCCCCGCTGGTCCGGTTCGTTAACATCTGGTAAACTTGCACTTAAATCTCAACCATTGCGGATAGACCCCATCCGCATATTCTTTTCTATTCTTTTTAACTTGCGGGTCTACCGCACCTTTTCTACTTACGCGACTTACCGAAAAATCATAGTTAGGCTATTTCCGCGGTTTCCCCGTGGAATATCTTTCGTCGCCTACCTAGCGTCGTTCTTAGTTACTTCCGCGGTTTCCCCGTGGAACGTCTTTCGTCGCGTGCCTAGCGTCGTTCATAATTACTTCCGCGGTTTCCCCGTGGAATATCTTTCTTTGCGTACTTACTTCCGCGGTTTCCCCGCGGGATCTATCTCTTCTTGCGGATCTAACCGATATATCTCTATTAGCGGTTTCCCCGTCTAATATCTTTCCTTGCGTTCTTAACGTCGGTTGTACTTATTACCGCGGTTTCCCCGCGGTAAATCTCTACTTGCGGAACTAGCCGCATATCTCTCTGTTCGGGGAACTACCCGACAGATCTGACCGTGGTTCGTTCAGGTGTGAGAGACAGTACAATTCCCTAACAGGGAAGTAATACACAGGTCTGTGAGAAACAAAGGGGTAACGTTAGTGACACTTACCCTTGGTTACCGTGCTTCTGTGCGCTCCCGGGCACAACCGAAACGTTCGCTATCTGAATCTGAAAGTCTGATCTACGGATACCTGAGGCGGAGTAAGGGCCCACTCTGTTGGCAGGTCCGGGTCAGGTTGATTCAGATAGCGGGAAGAAAGGTTGTGTAAGACTCAAGCCGGGGAAGGGCGTACTCGCGAGACATAGCGAGTCAACGCCCTTGGTGAGGACTACGAAAACCCCAGGTGGGGAAATCAACGCAGACCAAGATAGTTACCGATACGAGAGAATCTGGATATTCATATATCCAGATCAAAGTGAAATCAACGCAGACCAAGATACGATACGTGTACGTCGGGTAGTCGGATACCCGGATAAAAAGATATATGCTTGTCGCAACACACAGCTCTGAGAACTGACTGAAGTGCGAGGCTGGGCCCCCTCGTGCGTAGGTTGGAACGAAGTTCTGTGTGTAGATAGTGAAAGTTATAGAGAGAGGACCTTCACTATCAGAGTCCGTAGATACCCTATCAGTGTATTTTTCTTTCGAAGCAGAATTAACATAGTGTTGGTTGTTCTTTGCCTTCACTATCAGAGTCCGTAGATTTCTTACCAGTGTTTCTTTCTTTCAAAGTAGAATTTATCACTGTGTTGGTCGTTCTTTGCCAACACAGAGGCGAGTAAGGAGCTTACTCCGTCAATTGTGGTGCATGACAATATACGTGGGAGGCCGCATGCCAAACACGGAAATGGACGGTGAGACACATGACAGTAGTAAGACTCATTGCCCCATGGACTTTTGTCTAGGACGAGTTGACGAAGAGAGTTGTCCCCAGTATGGTCTAGGGCGAGATGACGTAGAGATTTGCTCTAAGTATTGTCTAGGCCGAGATAATTTACAGACTTGTCATAAGTATCCCTGGTTTCAGGAACTTAGAGAACGTTTGGTGTCCCCTATTATTGGCGAGAGCTTAGGAGTCACGAGATGTAGAGTGGTACGTAAAAGTTCAGTTCAGGCGGAGAAGAAGAGAAGGCCCGTAGCTAAGAAGGTACGCACAAAGAAGAAGACTCTTGCAGGTAAAAGGACGAACCCTGTTCTGAGAAAAGGCCATCCTCAGGACGTTGCCCATCCGGCGACCGTGGAAGAAGCAGAGTCAGACCCCAATACGGAGCTGTACAGTGTTACCCCTCTTAAAGAAACGGCAAATGCTAAGCCTCCCCTGACAGAAACGATTACTATGGGTAGAGTTAGAGAACAGCCATTTTACGATGAAGATAGACAAGGCAGTGACTCGGGCGGCTCCAGACGGATAGTGGGCTGGAGCCAACACCGTCCCGTGAGCAGAGAGGTAGCGTACGGGCGGCGGTCGCCACAATTATACTGACAAGTACACAGTAAGATTACATGACATAGTAGTAACAGATGATAACAAGTCTAACAGGAGTCATATTTAACTGTATGGCAGCCTGCAAGGCGCCCATCTGTCCCACTGATCATTTTACAGTCGCACCCTAGGGAGATGAAGGCTGAGTCAACCTCATGGGCTGGCGGGTATCGAACCCGCATCCTTATGATCTTCGAGCCATCTTGTTACCATTCAACCATCTCCCTGCATGACTGCATTAATGATTTTTAAACAACTACAATCAAATAACAGATCGTCTAATATATATATATACTTTATTTCGCACAAAGCAGACCAGAGAAACTAAGCAAACTAAGCAGACTAGAACAGAAATACAAAAATACAAGAACTCCTTCCCAAACAGACTGGGAGACAACTCAAACTATTGCTCCTCTCGAAGCATAAACGTAGTGAACCTGCGATCTTACATAATACATGTTGTCTTTTACAGACAAACAATAACCAGAAACTAAATTAATATGCTCATGGCCATAACTGAATGTCAATGACAGCATATTTAGTGTACTATTATCCACCGTTAGCATGTCTTTAAGAAATTTAACCATAGCAATAACTCTCATAGATTTAAAGTCCAAACTGCCTAAACCTGCAATAAATTCTCTTACAGATTCCCATTTGTGAAAACCAAATATTTTACGATAAACATTATTCCAGCAAGCATTTAGTTTACTCAGCTGAGATTGAGAAAATCTCACAGCAACTGAGCCATATCTTAAAACTGGTAAGCTATAAGTCTGCTGTAAGTAAAGCTGCATTAACTCCGACAAACTTGAAGAGTTATTGAAAATATTATTGGATACGTGCACTCTTTGTCTAGAATGACAATCAGGTGCGAATTCTAAACGTTTCGATCGGCTGTACCCAGGAGTGCAAAAAACCAAACTTTTTTAAAATGAAAAGTTGTTTTTTTGTGGTTTTTTGGGTCTTTTTTGTTTTGTTTTTTTTAGATTTTCCTATTTTGGGTCATAAAACTCATAAAAATGGCATAATACCGTTTAAATTAATCAGATGCATATAAATGAAATTAACTAGAACAGTATAACCGTAGAATGTCATAAAACGAAGTTAACAAACGCTATACAACAATTGTCAAGAGAGTTGAAAAGACGCCATTTTGGGAATTTATGATTTCTAAATTTGTAAAAAAGAAACAAAAAACCAAAAAAAACCAACCCTTTAACAGCCCTCTGTACTTTGACATCTGAACACTTTGACACAAGTTGTCGATATGCATTTTGCAGAAAAGATTATTGACAAATGACAATTAACGTCCATTCACCAGTCATAATGTATCAGTGGATTCTCAACTATTAATCGAAGATGTTTACCGATGTTGAAGAAATACTCTCTGACGTCATCTTCGTTTTTTTAGTCCTCATCATCATTATCATAGTCGTCATCATCATACTAACTAAGCAGCACCAAGATTCGATTTGGTCCATGTCGACAGGTGGTCAGAAAGATGTTGATTAATTTTCTGGCTTTATGAAAGCTGCCCGTTAGACCGTCAGTTTAGCGAATTTCTTCTCTCCCAATTCCTTCCCTTTTGGCCTCTTTGATTCGCCCCTCATCTATCACTGACAATCAGCCATAGATAGATCTGTCGCAACCACTCTCCAATCAGTGGACCCATGCCAGCTCTTCCTGTATTCCTCTGCCTCCCGATTATTTTACGACCCCACTCCAGTCTACACATCTCGCCCTCTAAGTCTCATTTTACGACAGGCGTGAGCAAAGCAATTAGGCCGCTAGAAAAGAGTCGGGCCTTCCTTGCTGATAATATGGTTCGAACAGGTTAGAACAGATGAAGATACTTCAAACGAGCTCAATAATAAAATGTGCACTCATTTGATTAAACTAGGAGTCATCGCAGTTTTGCCTACAATTCTCTACAATTATCGTCGTCAGAATCGTCACATTGTTATCGTCGTCATCATTGTCACACTATCATCGTCATCGTCACATTATTATCGTCATCATCATCGTTACATTGTTATCATAACCATCATCATCGTCATCATTATCGTCACATTGTTATCGTCATCATCATCGTCACATTTTTATCGTCATCATCATCGACACGTTGTTATCGTCATCATCATCGTCAAATTTTTATCGTCATCATTATCGTCACATTGTTATCGTCATCATCATCGTCACATTACTATCGTCATCATCATCGTCACATTGTTATCGTCATCATCATCGTCATATTATTATCGTTATCGATTTTAATGCCTGACCTTGAAGCTGGAGAGATAGTTATCGCTGAACTCCGATTTTTTTAGGTTTTGTAGAACTTCACTTAAATCTTGTTGAGTTTCTTTGGGACGATGAGATTTCTTGTCGATCTAGAAAAATAGGTCAACCAAGTTCGAAATGCTGAAACGCATTGGAAGCATCAGATCTCAAGAAAACTAAGCATGTGGGGATTACGGGATAAAACATCCACTGGAGACCAATGACTGAATCCAAGTCTCATTATCATTATTAATTTATTATTATATATCGTCGTCGTTGTCATCGTCGTCGTCATCAGCATTAGCATCAACATCATTATCAACGTCATATTCATCATAATTCACCCCATCATAATCTTCATTTCTGTCAGCATCATCATCGTCGTCGTTGTCATCACACTAATCATTATCATCCTTGCCATAACCATCCATATATTGGTTGAATTTATAAACAACAACAACAACACCACCACCACCATCCTCATCCTCATCATCATCATCCTCATCCTCATCCTCATCATCATCATCATCATCATCATCATCATCATCATCATCATCATCATCATCAACAACAACAGTATCACCATAACCATCATCATCTTCAGGACTGCGATTATGATGAACTGTGTGAGGCTCAATAAAAGCGGTTCTAGGGCACTGCGCCAACTCAGTCAAACCTCCACTTAGGCACGTCCAATGATACGTTTGACGTGGCCTAACCATCCATATATTCATTGCATTATCAACAGCATCATCATCATCATCACCTTCATCATTAACAACATCATCATCATCCTCATCACTGCGAGTAGGCGATAATGAACAGCGTGAAGCAGAATCTAAGCGGCTTTAGGGCCACGTGCCAACTCAGCCCATCATCCACTTAGGCATGTCCACGGATTCGTTTGCAGCGGCATAAACCGCACCCGTCGGAAATCATTTACTACTGTACAAACACACCTAACAATGGAACGCCTCCATTCACCATGCATTACTTATAAATGCGTCCCAACACGGATTGCTTATCACACGATCAATTACACCGTAGCAGTGGCCTTGGCCTAACAGATTTTTGGCTCGAGAGCAGATAATATAACGACATGCACGTCTGGGAAATAGCCGAATAAAAATAAGTTAACGAGATGCATAGCCTCAAAGCAAATGATAGCATACTCGGATAAAATTCTCGGTAGTGTGCTATGCCTTGGGATTTAAAGATATTTCCTATATTAAAAAATATGTTAACAAGATGTATAGCCCCGAAGCAAATGATAGCATACTCAGATAAAATTCTTTATCTTCGCATTGTGTGATATCTCCTAAAATTATGATCGCCATTATCATCTTCATCACCATCAACAACAAAACAACGTCGTCCATCAATTCATAATCATCAATCCACCCATCATCATAAACATCACAACAACAACAACAACAACAACTACGGCATCATGAATCATCAACACCATAATTATTATTCCTGCAGTTAGAGAAATGCGTTTCTTTTCATATAAATTTTATAATATTCTGATAACTGGTTTGAAATAAACATTCATCCGGAATATATTTTAATTGAAATGGAATAGAACATGACAGATGTTTTTGTTGTTGCTGTTGTTGCCTTGGTTGTCCATAATTGCTACATAACACAAAATAAACTTACCAGTTTTAGAAGGGAAAATGAAGTTTTAACTTTTTTATCTGAAAACACATAAAAATAACTCGTATCGGAAATAATTAGACATGCTTCATATGTTACATAGATGCATTAATAAAATAATACCTCCACGAGTTTAGTAGTCTTACAGACAGACAGAACTTATGAAAGCTGTAAGGACATTATCAACTTACAGTTGCATTGTATTTTATAGATAATACAAAGTTTTTACTTTTATGAAGAGCGTCGGTAAAAGAAGAGCAGCCAGCAGAAGAACCTATGCAGATGCTTTGAAACTGAGCTCAAGTACGCTAGGTTTGCTTTCTTTCGTCAAAACTTTTAGACGGTAAATGGCTTCACAATAAATTTGTACAATGAGTTTTTGTTCATCTGACGCTTGAGGTTGGCATCCCCTGTCTTATAGGCATAGGCAAAGTAATTTATTTTATTGGGTCAAAATTGGATTCTTGTGGGAAGTGTCATGGCCACATTGCACGGAGAAATCTGTTACTGTATCCATATGCATGCAAGCCATGCAAGCACGTATTCATGTCAGCGTCATCGACTGATGCTTCGCTATCAGATAGTGGCGCTAAATAAACACATAAATGATAATGGTGTGTTGTATTTTGCAGGTCAATTAAGTAGCGCCTTTGAAAGAACAAACTGTTTATTGTATTGTATTAATAGATTTATATACTGGCCGTAGCTTAGGGTGTTCTGAAATGAGAACCCATAGAGAAAAGAATCAAATTTACGTTGCATATCAAGAAATGTAACACATGACCCAGTTTCCACAAAACTGTTTAATGATGTACATTGCGCTATATAAATCTACCAGTTACCAAAGCAGGTTCTGCTTCCGTTTACCCTGTTCGCAGGCAGATATGAGGCTGGCCGTTGACGCCTGATATGCCTTGGTGTTGGCGAAATCGGCGATGGTGTTGCGTGAGTTGAGTGGTCGTCCGATCCTTCTGGGTCGGGCTTGCGACAGAAGGTCGCCCGGATAGTGGATGCCGAGGTCGGCCGAGCTCTTCTTCCTTCTCCTCGGCAGGTCGTGTAACGCTCGTTCGCTGCAGGCACGACAGATCGTGCGTCGACGCAGAAACGAACAACGTGCAGGTAACGTTACTCGTCATGGATATAATCGGGTATAACAATAGTATGATACATAGATATGGAATAACGTATAAGGAAAAATGTTCCAGCATTAAAAATATAAAAGATATGACACATATAAATGGAATAAAGTATATGGTAAATGCTCTGGTAAAAAAGTATGATACATGTATATATATATATATCTTCGTTTATTGATTATTCAGGATGTCACACCGCATCCAGGTACAAGTTAAATTAGAAATTAGATACCGGTAGTAAGTTCGTTGCTATCATTGTTCTCATAAAAAAGGATTATTTGCTACTTTCTATATAAAACTCTTGGTATATAGTTTTTATCGTCTTTGGCTGGGAGCTTAAAATCGTGCGGCCTGGGGCGAAGATTGTAATGTTTTTGCACTACCCCTGGAAATAATCCCCGAAGCACATGGAATAAAGTATAAGGAAAAATGTTCCGATGTTAAAGGTATGATATGATGCATATAATTTTTATGGACTAAAGTATACATATATAAGGAAAAATGCTCCGGTATAAAAAGTATGATGCATATATATATATATGGAGTAAAGTATAATGAAAAAATGTTCCGGTGTTAAAGGTATGATAAATATTATACATTCAACAAATCACAACGAAAAATATTCAGAAATATAGCTATAATGTTACATTAAAGAGTATAAGGAAAATGTTTCAGGAATAAAGTGCGTATTATATATATACGTGGAATAAAGTATGTAGAGAAACAAACTTTTGGTGTAAGCAATATGTTATACATGGAAAAAGTGCAGCAATGAACATTGTACAAGTGAATTTAAATAATTATGGTAAGACGTTAACTGTAATGCAAAGTAAACGGTCTATGAAGCTAAATTAAACGTAATTGTTTATTCATGTCAATTGTCATTTGCTTCAATGTCTATAGGTTTACACTGTCATCATCAAATATCATCATATATTCGTTTATTGAGACTAATCCTGTCGTCAAAACGCAACAGTTAACATATTACATCAGGATATGGCAGGTTTAGTCTAGTAAGCATTCTTTAACAGAATGCGTGATATGAAACTCTTATTGTTCTTAGTTGTAAGTTCAAATGGATGAGGCCTATAGAGCGAAAATTATATTTGCTGACAGGCCGCTCTTGAAAGAACTTACGTAAGACTGTCCCTAATAACAGCAGAAAAGAGAGCCCTTTGAACCGCTGCTTGCATGGGCTGGCTTATTTCCAGTTCGTCTTCCCTATTCCTACCTGCTTTCCCCTTCATCGCAGGATCCGTGTGGCGACATGGAATGATCTTTCAGCGGACTTGCCAGACAAAGACTCTACAAATTCAAATGCATGCCAACAATAATTATACGACAACCATAATGGAATGGAATTGAATACAATAGAATTGAAATGTACAGGACAGTATAAAGAATATTAGAATAGAAAAGAATTGTATTTAAATGGAATAGTAATGTAAAATTCTAGCAAAGCTGACAACAGACTCGAGCGTTATCACGCTCTATTGTTCAGAGCGTCGAATGTTGAGTTAGTAGAAATGCTGGACAATGCATCATGCATCTACATAAAACATTTACAAAATCCCTTGGGTAGAATTACTTATGGGGCAATACATAACAGGCATATGCCTATAAACACATAAAGACGCACATAAAAGCATTTATGACCTGTATAAAAACACAACGAATGCCCACATAACAGACTTCTATCATGGATTGGCATATATATATATATATATATATATATATATATATATATATATATATATATATATATATATATATACTGTACGCATCAACTCGTAGATACATAAACAACCATATGAAAGCATGCAAACGAAGCTGTACGTAATATTCACTGAAGGGTGCAGGTCCAGGGGGTGATATGTCCGGCCCTGGTGAATCGATGGCGCTGGCAGGACACGAGTTGGGTAGTCGTCGATGGGTACAACTGGGAGGGGGACCGTCTCAATGATTTACAACGGCTGGGTTGTGAAGTATTTATTAATATTGCAAAACGCAATTATCGTACAATAAGGACGCATTATCCAAACGTATCTGCATAGAACTGATTGTGTATGTGTGCGTGCGTGTGTGTGTGTGTATGTGTGTGTGCGTGTGTGTATGTGTGTGTGTGCGTGTGTGTAGGTGTGTGTATGCGTGTGTTTGTGTGTGTGTGTGCGTGTGCGTGTGTGTAGGTGTGTGTGTGCGTGTGTGTGTGTGTAGGTGTGTGTATGTGTATGTGTGTCTGTGTGTATGCGTGCGTGCGCGTGGTGGGCACAGGCACCAATAGGTAATCAAGGCTTCGAGCGTCCTTGGAACTACACAGGATTATGAAATATTGGCCAAAATTAATGAGTAATAATATCCTCTTCTAATGTCTACCGTTGTCTTATGAACACCATTTACATAGCGCCATATGTATACACATCGTGTATGTATATTACACATACATGATATGTATACATATTACGTCATATGATTAATGTATATTGTATTGCTATCATTTGAACACATTATTGTCATCGCAATGTATAATTATACACCTAAGCACAATTGCTGCAGATATGTGTATTAATGTGTTTATCTATGTTGAGTGCATGTGCAGGTATTATAATATATATATATATATATATATATATATATATATATTTAAATATATATACAATATATCCGGACTCAAGACTTATTTGTTTTCTAAGGCCTACCCTGCTGTTAGTTGGCTGTGAGGCGCCCTTATAACGGCATGGCTCTGTTACGGCGCCATATAAATTGTCACTGTTATTATTATTATTATTATTATTCTATTTTTTTAAAATTATTTTGCCCGAGGTAAGTAAAATCCCTCAGGCTCTAAGAAACTAAATAAAAGAAGCGTGATCAGGCTTGGAGTACGCGGTCCTCGTCCCCGGGGTACGGTGTGATATTATTATTATTATTATTATTATTATTATTATTATTATTATTATTATTATTATTATTATTATTATTATTATTATTATTATTATTATTATTATTATTATATACAATATATATATCCATACTTTGGAGTCGAAGATGGCCTTTCTTCTTTCTCGCAGCTGTTGTGGTTGTTCGTTGTCCTCATCCTCATCGCTGTCCCCATCGCTTAGACTCGTCATACTCGTCGGACTGGCCCTGTGAGACGACTGCACGCACAAACAGACAAACAGAGGTCCTCGTAAGCATACAAACACAGACAGCATTATCGTCATCATCATGATCATAATCATAACCACCACCACCCCACCATCATCATCATCATCATCATCATCATCAATATCAACATCATCGTCGTCATCATCATCAATATCATAATCATAATCATCGTCATCTTCTTCATCATCTTCACTAATAGCAGCAGCGGCATCAGCATGAGCTGATCAATGACTGATATATACATGTATATTGGCATAGGATTCAGACATTCAGTATATCGCAGCTGAGTTTCTTAGAAGAAGCCTGTAGAGCCAATTATCCTTAAAACACTTTAACGACGAACCACATTTGTCTCCCAGTCTCTTTTACTACACTCTAGTGAGTCTAGTCGTTAAATTGTTCGGCGTCCTCGCTTACATAAAACATAATAAAATAAACGAAAACATCGTTGTCATCAATCAACAGAACCAGATAGAAAGCATCGTTGTCATCAACATCATCAATTCGATCTTACATCTCCCTCCGATCATCCTGAATTATTCACAAATCGACGCATGCGTATAGGAAACTCCCTTTATTGTGTACATGACGCCGGCACGCACATACTTACTCACAACTGCGCCGCTAGAGCCACCTAACGATGGACGACAGCTTTACGAGATTATATGGTAGACGAGAGGGGCAAGCGATATCTAACAGCAGCCCCCGTGGCCTCAGATAAACTGGCGTCTCCCATTCTTCACACGTCCACCAGAGGGGATGGGGTAACAGTCTCTGTGAAGCTCCTAAGGCGCCTGCCACAGCGACGTCGTGATGGGCACAGACACCAAGAGTTAATCAAGGCTTCAGGCGTCTTAGAACTACACAGGCTTATGAAATATTGGGCCAAATGAGTAATAAACATCCTCTTCTAGTTTCTACAGTCGTCTTATGAACACAATTTACATAACGACACATGTATGCATATCTTACTCTGACTCGTCTGATCCTGTATCTTCAAATCCTCGACCTCAAAGACACCCACCTTAATATATTATCTGCTGTGCCTTCTCTGATCCTCTGGAAACCGGACTCAGACCTCCCTCGGAATACTCTTTCGGACAGCCCCTCTGACTAGACACAGCGCTCGTGAATAAGCTGGTGCCCTGCGCTTGGCTTTCGAGTGGCGCTGTAAACGTTTAGAGATTACGATTACGATTACGATTACGATTACGATTACGTGTATGTATTTTTAAAATACATACACTATTTTATACTTACGCAATATGTATACATAGTATGTTATATGATGCATGTATTGTAAATGTATTGATATAATTCGAAAACATTAATGTCTTTGTAGTGTATAAATACACTTAAGTACAATTTCAGCATATGTGTGATGTATGTAGAAGCAGAGGAGGAACGCAATATATGATCTCGTTTCTCGTGGAGAGGGGCAGAAAGGGTCGACATTGGGGACTTGAGGAAAGGTGAAGGGTTGCCGCAGCAGCGATAGAGGGCGCAATATTAGCTTAGGTTAATGGTTAATGGGAAATGGCCGACGGCGGGCGGAGTCCCATCGGTGAAAGACGATGAAAGAAGGCAGACTGCAGCTAGGCATACGTCATCCGATTTGTTTAATTTGGGCCTCGAAGACATCTGCCGAGAAGATTTCCACCAGATGCACGCGCTATATAAAGTGCGCCATTAAACTTGCATTAGGCTTACATTACATCACGTGTTCATGGTGTTATGACACGGCGGCACAACAGAGGGCTACTTAGGTCTCTTGAGTTCTGCGTATCCACGGGAGTCGACCATTTTCCCTAGGTTGCGAAGGACAAGTACTCACGTTTCATCTCCAGAATAGTACTACTACTACTACTACTACCACCACCACCACCACCACCACCACCACCACCACCACCACCACCACCACCACCACCACCACCACCACCACCACCACCACCACCACCACCACCACCACCACCACCACCACCACCACCACCACAACCACCACCACTGCCACTACTACTGCCACCACTACTACTACTACTACTACCACTACTACTACCACTACTACTACTACTACTACTACTACTACTACTACTACTACTACTACTGCTGCTACTGCTACTACTATTACTACTACTATTACTACTACTACTGCTACTACTATTACTACTACTGCTACTATTACCACCACCACGACTACTACTACTACTACTACTAATAATAATATGTACCTCGGGCATTAAAAATAATAATAACATGGATGGCTAGCTACTGTTTAAACGACTCTATGTCACAACGACGATTCGCGTCGCCCTCCTCCTTTATCCAGGCTAGGGACTGGCTTTACCAGAGTACGGGTAGTGGCGTAGTTTGTTACCTTAGTCGAATCAACAGCTCCAATGGAAGCGAGTAGATGATGTGCATTTACATCGAATTACAAAAGGTTAAGAAAGCACAAGATTTCATATTAGGCTAATACTTCAGAGTGAAGTTAAAACGTGGCGTGATTTTACATTTTCTGTTGCAAAAGCCGTGTGCACGATTTTTATGGCCGGAGCTCATTTTGATTACGAAAAACGCGATCAACGTGTGGCGATATGACTGTACAGTGTTTACATCCTGAGCTTATTATGTGACAATATGACTGCACATCCTGTGTTTATATGGTACACCTGGATTGCTTTTCCAATATGCAAGCTACACCATTTTCAAGTAGTTATTGTCTATATATATATATATAAGATAGGCCTATGTGTATGTATTAATAACCCAGCTGGAAATGAATAGGAGAAGCTGCACACAGAGGCAGATGAGGTGAAAGAGGATGCATAGGCGAAGAGAATGCGAGGGATGGAAGAAACAAAGGAGGGCAAGTTGAAGGGGATACAGAAGGAGAGGATGAGCGATAAGAAAAGTAGGAAGAGAAAGAAAGGTCGTTGGAAGTGAAAAAGCGAAGGAGGAATGCAGGAGTAATAGGAAGATGAAGGAGAAGATATGAATAGAAAGAGAGGTAGGAGTGGCAGGAATATGAAAAAGAGGATAAATACTAAAAAAGAGTAGGAATATAAACTAAGATAACATACGAATATTCTTTAATTGACCAATTGCTTTCATCATATGTGTGATTTTTTAGAATATTTTGTCTTGATGATGATGATGATGATGATGATGATGATGATGATGATGATGATGATGATGATGATGATGATGATGATGATGATGATGATGATGATGATGATGATGATGATGATGATGATGATGATGATGATGATGATGATGATGATGATGATGATGATGATGATGATGATGATGATGATGATGATGATGATGATGATGATGATGATGATGATGATGATGATGATGATGATGATGATGATGATGATGATGATGATGATGATGATGATGACATGAGACTGGAGGCGATAGAGAGATGTGACGTAAATCTGATATCCTAATGATGAAAGTTTTCCTCATCATGCCATCTGCCGGAGGGATTGTGCGGTCATGGGCCCGTGGGCGCAGGTGGTAGAAGGTGGCTTTGACCGACGGGAGCAGGTCATGCAGTACATGAGAAGAAGAGGATTAGGAATGTAGGAGCAGGCAGAAGATGAAACAGAGGAGGAAAAGGAGGATGATTAGTAGCAGGAGGAAGAGAATGACGTGGAGTAGGAAGAGAAGAGTTGAGTAGGTACAGAGCAGGAAGTTGCATTAGGAGTAGTTGGAGGACGAGGAGCGTATACGAAACTCGAGCGATGGTATTACTACGCCTCGTTTCTTCTAGATTTCTAGGTGGTTTGAACGCGTAAATCGATCATACATGCATATAATCTGATCTCGACGGCGATTATATATCAAAGAGACATCACCGCGCTCAGTTTGACGATGACGACGTCGTTGTCAATGTGACGTGAGTGATAATGTCTTTGCCCTGTCAACTTAAAACGAATCTCTTGTACGGTAGCCTAACGAACGAACGAGAAGCGATCTCACGTCTGTGTTGATGCATGATGCAAAGACATTATTAGCTTCTGCTGATAGTGACCTTATATTTTACTACAGCATATACAGAAATACGTGGTCGTATAAAATACATGTTTTTATGTATCCATTTATTTATTTATGGATGTGGATATGGATATGGATATGTTTGATATACTGTTTGCATTGCTGTACGTAACTTGATGTTACACTGTTTATCAAGGATTTAGCTAAGTCATATTTCTGTAATGTTGTTCTAGGTGTCCCTAGTTAGCGGGATCTTGATCCCTTTTGGGACTCCTCTTGCGGCCAATCCTAATACTTTATGTTGAAATGTTATGTGTTTTCATTTGGCTTCAATAAAAGAGATTTGATTGATTGATTGATTGATTGATTGATTGATATCAGCCGTTTATTGATTCAACAAAAAAACAATTAATTAACAACAATCAGTCATTTCAAAAGTTAATCTGCTGATGCCGTCAACAGGACAGCCCTAAAGGACAAAATAATCCGCTATTGCAGGGCTGCCCCTTTTCCATATTACATTTACTGATGGCAAGACGATTTTTATGATCATATGCTTATAGAAAATTCAACTTAAATAACAATGTTAGGGCTAAATCATAGCCAGACAACTAAATAACAAAACATTGCAGTACAAGATTTAAAACAAATGAACAAACTTGTGTATTTATATCTATTTAAGGAACTTGTTAAAGCACCAATCGAGTAGGCCTAAACCTGGATTCGAGGCATGGATTCGCCTCTGAGTAGGTCTCTTGAAGAGGCGCTATATAAATTCTCGGAATGAATTAATGAATTTTTTTAGATCTTGTCTACAGCAGCGTTTTAGCCAAATATATGATGATTATACGCTGTTGTACGCATGATCTACTTAAACGGCCTCCAAATTTAGCCATTTGATCAAATGGATCCACGGGCTACATTGAGCTGTTCGAAAAGATTGACCAAGCACGTGCAAATATCGATCAGACATTATTTTGTATAGCCTACCTAATGAATAGCTGCCTTGCAATTATTGCAGTCTTCCATTTTTGAGGGATGCTGGAGGTGGATTTACTAATTGCACCACTCTTTCAAGGTATAGGCCTACACGCCTCCCTTGACACAGTAAGAAAGCTACTAGCATACAAAATACAATACACAAACATATACATATAACCATCATTTTATTGTAGCCAAACCGGTATTACACAGATGATATTACATATAAGTATTTCGAGTGGTTACAATAGGGGGACCAGAAGGGACCTTGGTCCCACTAAGTAGGGCCCCCTAATTAACAGTTTAAGTATTGGATGGCGATTAGTTAAACAATAACAGTTGCATTATTTGTATAGGCCTACATAATGAATAGCTGCCTTACATATACATGTACATATACATACACATAGGTCTACATATACATATACATATACATGTACATATACATACACATACATAACATACACATACATAACATACACATGCATATCCAAATTATCCAATATCCATCCAGAGAACGAATAGATATTTTTAGTCATATCCGATTCTTGGTTTTGATGAGCAGAGTAACTGAGAGTGCTTTTTTGACACGATTAGGGAATAGGCTTATGTGTAATACATCCCATTCCTTTCCTTCTCTTACTTTTCCAGCCTTCAGCTTCCCAACTTATCCCATCGGGTTAATAATCTTCTTGGTTTTAACTCTCATGAGTTGTCTTGGAACTGGTTGCTTTTTATCACAGAGAAACTCTCGTTCCTTCAATATCTGATTAGCGGATGGGCGACAAATTCCTGTTCTGCGCTGTGCATAATACAGTTGCATGTGCGCAGATGGTGCTTCGAAATCCTTTGCTTTACTTACCGAACCTTAACAAGACTACTTTTAGTCCAATTAGACCAATATCGCTCGGGTTGCTTACAGTGTACAGCAGAACCAACGTATTGGCGTTTGGTGACTCCATTAGTCTCTCGTCTGTGACTGATGAATCCCTGATAAGGAGAGGACTGAGTTTCTTAAGTAAGCAGGTGGTCAACTTTTCATTTCTTCTTCTCTTCTGCTATCTAAAGGCTGTGCCATATTCTGGTGGCTAGCGCGCTGGACTTTCAAAAGAGAGGTCCGTGGTTCAAATCCCCGCCAGGGCAGCAATACTTTTTTCGAGATTTCTGCTTCACCTGCGCCCTTAGGCATCTCAGCTATGACAAGCTCACTGGCTGAACACTGAACATACATACAACACACATACATACATGCACATACATACATACATACATACACACTACACACATACATACACACATACATACACACATACATACTGTTGGTTGGAAGATCAGAAGGCGAGAGAAGGACTGTCTACCCGCAATCATACGTCGCGGCAAAGAAACATGACCTGCTATCACCTGGTACCCATGGTTGCCTGATTAACTAAAGGGATGTCTAATCTTTTCTTCCTGGTTTACTAGCTACCTTGATAAACGTCTCCAATGTGTCTCATGTAATGGCGCTCTCTCAAGCTTTAGAATGGTAAAATACGGAGTTCCACAAGGATCTAATCTTGGGCCCCTACTCTTCCTCTTATATATCAATGACTTACCCAATGTATCGCCTATTCTCTCCTTCATCCTCTTTGCTGACGACACAAATGTCTTTTATTCCCATAAATCCTATCACACTCTTGTGCAGACTATAAATAGTGAACTTATCTCTATAGCTGAATGGTTCTCTGCTAATAGACTTTCCCTAAACTTGGAGAAAACTAACTTTATTCTATTTCGTTCCCACAGAAAAATTTGTCCCCCCAGTGATTCACTGCTACTGTCTATGAATGGGACCCTCATATCACAGGTTAGCTCCTCCAAATTTCTTGGTGTATACATTGATCAACACCTTACGTGGAGTGATCACATTAAAAATATCTCGGCAAAAGTTGCAAAAAATATTGGCATACTCTACCGTATCTCCCACATTCTCCCTTCCTCTATCCGAGCAAAGCTATATTACTCCCTAGTATATCCATACATTTCGTATTGTAATTTAGTATGGGCATCTACCTATGAATCCAGACTACATAAATTAGTATCACTACAAAAGCGTGGGGTACGCATAATAGCTGGAGCTTCGTTATTTGCTCACACAAGCCCACTATTTCTAAAATTTAAATTACTTAAGTTCCACCAAATAAGGACCTTCCAGATAGGGGTTTTTATGTACCGATTTACCCACGACCTTCTGCCTCCGAACTTTTCAGGTTACTTTCAGCTAGGATCTGACATACATCATCACTTTACTAGAAGCTCTAAACTTTATCGTGGTATTCATGCCCACTCTAACTCACGAAGATTCTCCATTAAATTTACTGGCCCAGGTGTTTGGAGTAGAATTCCTCCTTCTATTCAACAGGTGCCTAATTTTCAATGGTTTAAAAAATGTTACGTTCTTACTTGATAAAAAACATGATTGCTTAAGTACTGTTACTCTGTTAGTTAAGATTTACTTTATTGTTTGTTTCTTTATGCTTAATGAATCGACTTAAGTTTGATAATTACGCATTTGATGTTATCCTGTAAATTCAGGCTGTTAACCGTCCTGCCACTACGTTAATTTAAGGTTTAGCAAATAGGTGTCCCTGTTAGCGGGATCTTTAATCCCTTAAGGGCCTTCCTTGTTGCCATCTCGATATGTGAAGTCTATTACTGTACATAACTGTATTGATGGTTTCAATAAAGATTGATGATTGATGATTGATACATGTATTCTGTGTTACACTCACGTGAACATATTTCATGACATTTAGCAGAGCACCACCTGCAGGTATCAATCGTTTGGTGCTAAGCAATTGCTCAGCGTCCTCAGGTGCTGGTAATTTCAGAAAGCATATAAACCTGCACAGTCTACACTACAAGGCCAGTCCATTCGTCAACTACATTTAGCTGTTGAGTTGACTTATAGTAGGTCAATGTTAAATGTAGTATGAAACGTAACATTTTATGGGACTAGCAATAAAATAACTCCGCTCGATGTTACCGTTTTGTTCAGGCGCCCATTTTGCAGCATGGTTGCATTATGGCGCCATATAAACTATCGTCCTCGTTGTTATCACCATCACCATCACCACCATCATCATCATCATCATCATCATCACCATCATCATCATCATAATCATCACCATCATCATCATCATGATCATCATCATCATCATGAACATGATCATCATCATCATCATGATTATGATCATGATCATCATCATGATCATGATCATCATCATCATGATCATGATCATCATCATCATCATCATCATCATCATCATCATCATCATCATCATCATCATCATCATTATTATTATTATTATTATTATTATTATTATTATTATAGCGCATGTTTACGGGATGCGTTTATTGCGTATACAACTATCATAATCTGTCCTTATTTCCTCGTCCCTGAGCATTCAAATACAATACAAATACAATACAATACAATACAATTCAGTTTCAACTGCTGCTGACAACAGCCACAATACAACAAGACAGTCTTTTTAAATGTCTTTATGACGCCCACGAGGCCATTATAGACAAAAGGAAAAACACAGTTGAAGAGATGTAGGTTGGATTTTTCCACGCGAAAAAGACAGCTGCCAATTTCTTTCCGAAAGATTGTCAATATAAATCATCGCCTTTGCATGTATGATGGAGCAGCGCCTGAGTCATTTAAAGCAGATTCAAAGAATCAAGGTCCTTTTGTAGCAATCAGAGTTCCCTACAGTCAGACATTTCGAAATGGTTACTATTAGATATATGCCACTCGACTGAAATCAATGTATATACGAATTTTAAAGCCCTGAGATGCTTCTGAGTCAATAGCCAATACGTCCTATAGCTAACTCGTGAATGCCAATCCTTATGTTTCTATGTAACATTCACAAGGAAGCAAGAATATACATACATATATGAGGATTAATGTAATGTAATGGAAGCAGTAACTTATATAGCGCCGCGATCAGCAGAGGCCATTCTTTAGCTCTCACAGTGCGAGTACCTCGAGAGAAAATAGGTTTTGAGAGAGAGAGAGAGAGAGAGAGAGAGAGAGAGAGAGAGAGAGAGAGAGAGAGAGAGAGAGAAAGAGAGAGAGACAGACAGACAGACAGACAGACAGAGACAGACAGACAGACAGACAGAGCCAGACAAACACAGACAGACACAGACACAGAGAGGGACAGAGAGAGTCAGAGAGACAGAGAAACAGAGAAATAGAGAGAGAGGGGGGGAAGAGGAAGAGGAAGAAGGAGAGGGAGAGACAGACAGAGACAGACAGACAGAGACAGAGACAGAGACAGACAGACACAGAGAGAAGGACACGAACAAGGAGAAGGAGGAGAAGGAGAAGGAGGAGAAGGAGAAGGCACGCACATGCAGAAGGTTGATCGGAGGTCGAAAGTTCTGATATCAATGGTCTAATCATGAACACGGCCACAGAAAACCAGCGATTTAATTAAGGAACCCTTTTTTATTATAATGAATTGTGTCAATTTTCCGCTTCCCATGATACATGACGTTTCTAATTCAGTTTTCTTCGCAGTGCAGAAGAAGAAGATGAAATTCATCCGCGAAATTCGATGTAAAATTCAACACGATACTAGATCTACGCATACGACGAAACGCGCTGATCGATCTGGGATTTGAACGGAGAAACTATACGAAGGGACTGGCAATCTCCACCGCCGCCCCTTAGCTCTCCTCTGTCCACTCCCGGGAGAGTCCCTCTCGATCTCTGCCGCACTTGCAGCCGCGGCCCATAAAGCTCTATTCGCCCGTGCGACCTAATAAATCCGCTGTTGGTATTGAGACTTTCACGGTCCATCAACCGCAGAATAAATGCACCGGCGCTCAACCACACTCTGCATGCACTGCTGTACTAAGACAAGCGAGCGGGAATCTGGGTTTGTGGAAGTAATGGCTGATTGGTGACAATGATAGAAGACAGATGTAGATATACAAACACGTAACATACTTTGTTACCAATCTACTTGGCTACCAATCCACTTGTTTACCCATCTCTTGGGTGATAAATCTACTTGGTTGCTCATCTACTTGGCTATTCATCTACTTGGTCACCCTTCTACTTGGTTACTCATCAATTTGGTTACTCATCTTCTTGATTACCAATCACTTGATTACTATCTACTTGGTTACCCTTCTACTCGGTTACTCATCTTCTTGGTTACCAATCCACTTGATTGCCCATCTATTTACTTGGTCACTCTTCTACTTGGTAACCCAACTGCTTGGCTACCCATCTTCTGGATCCCAATCTACTTGGTAATCCATCTACTTGGCAACCATCTAATTGGTTACCAATCTATTGGTTACCCATTTATTTGGTAGCCCACCTACTCTCTCTGTCTTAAGTACTAATCTGCTGAAAATTGACCTCATTGCAATTTCGCTTTGGTGCACCATCGTTTGGTGTCTTCATCATTAGTCACCGACGCCAAAGAAGTTTCAAATTACCATTTCAACTACTTACATACGCGTGTGTGTGTCGTACTCTTTAAGCTGTTGCCGAGAGGCTGCATGGGTGTGAATTATCAGCGACTTCATTCATAGTACGGTAATTAAATTTAATTTTGTAATCGTAGAGTTGTACAACGTCTCTTCAAGAGAGAGACTCGTCAAAGGCGAAAGAGGTGGATGCCTGAGTTTTCCCAGACTGTCTGGTGTTCCATGGATGGTGTGACCATCCATGTATTACCCAGACTCGATGCTGTCTTACTTGTTCTGCCGTGCTGGCCAACGTCGTATCTAGCATCTACCCTTCATGAAGAAACGCAGATTGTCTGATAGGAAGAACACTCAAAATAAATGGACGAGTTCACGACGAGCGTGAGTCATGTCTGATGGACCACCCTGGGGGCCCCGATAGCGCATTGGATAACACACTGGCATAGAGAGCGAGAGGTACCGAGATCGAGTACGTAGGCGGACATGCTTTGTGGGCTGCTATTAACGCCGTGTATTACAGGCTGTCTGTTCGGTTAGTAGTTAAGATTTATGTCTTCTGTCATTTGTGTTCTTGTGAATTGTTTAATTGTCATAACATGTAAATGTACAGATTTTGTCAGGCGCTTAATTAAAGAAAAGATATTATTATTGTTATTAATATATTAAGCAGAAGAATATCGTAACGTGATTATGAACATTTCTACTCCCGTTTGGTCCTCATTACATAGCAGTCCACGACAAACACCGACAGCATTGGCAGCAGAACCGGCGGTGGGTAAAAATGGATTGATGCAGGAACAGATACATGTGAGCAGTCAGAAAGACAGACAAACAGACAGACAGATAAATAGACAGATTGATAGACAGACAGGGCTATAGGTCTCGGTCATTCCTCGTCTGAGCGATGATCCCAGCCATTGCGCAACTGTTTGATAAATTGAGTTCTGTGGGTCGACGTGTCACAGGAAAGACGCGACGGCAGAGCAATGATTGCTTTCGATTTCTCGAAAGGAGGAGGCGCTATATAAATTTATATAGATTTCCATGTAAACAAGACTTCCTTTCTAAGATGAAATGGAATGACCGGTCGGCATCATAATTGCTGTTATTAATTTTTATTGTTATTATTTTTATTATTACTATTATCATCATCGTCATAGTCATCGTCGTCGTCATCGTCATCGTCATCATCATTAATTTAATTATAGCCATCTAATTGTTCGTTCTTATTGACAATCTCTGAGAGGAGATATATAAATATTTAATTACAATTACAATATTATTATTGTTATTATGTATGTCTTAAGAGCCACTATCTAACGACCAAGCATCAATCGATGGCGCTGAGCAATTATGAGCGAATGACTTGCTCAAGGTTCCTACACAATAACCGTCTCAGAGGAGGAACGAAACTCCACTCACGGCGTTACAATGCGAGAGCTCTAACCAATCTGCTATACCGTGTCCGACGATTATAACGTTCGTTATTTTACATATGGCAAGTAGGTTTGAAGCCTCCATTAATTTAGACCCTGGGTTTAGCTAATATTACATGTGTGCACACCTGAAGACTCTTTTATGAAGCTCTCTTATTTTTCTTATTGTAAGTACTGCACTGCAGATATACGCAGATGAAAAATGTCTGTTGCTTCTGTTAACAGTTGATACTATAGTATACTGGGTAAAAGAGTGCAAATACAGGCTTTGATGTTTTCATTCATACATGCATAGACACATGATATATTATTATTATTATGTAGCTGCACAAATACATATAACAAGAGAACAGCCAGTATCATAATGGATGGATGGATCTATGTACCTATGTACATAGATGTAGCTATGTACATTTTCTTTATGCCTGTGTATTTGAGAGTAAATTAAGATGACTTGCTTCATGGGCGTATATATAGCAAGGAAAAACTTTCGGAGGAGGTTAAGATTTCGGGGGGTTTCCATTGGAGATGGTTGCAAAAACTAAGGTTTTGGGTATTTCCCATGTAAAAGCATATAAAAATGTTTTGGGAAACTTATTTGGGGGGTTTGAACCCGTAAAACCATCCCCTAAATACGCCCATGACGGGCTTGACAACCAGTTACATCGGGATTCGAACCAACGAAATAGCAACGAAAACCAAGAGCGTCACCAGTCGACCAAATCCTTACCATCTGCGAAATGACGTCATCTTGGTCGGCTTGTTCGAGGGTGGTACAGACGGTGTTGTTGGAGACCGTACGTGCTGCCCTCTCCTTGGCCACACCACCACTACACTGGCGGCTACCACTGTTGGTGTTACTGGCATCCTTGCTCCTGTCTTTTCGGGGTTTGAACGACAGGGCAATTAGTACCCTACAGACCACCCGACGCAATCGGGCATCTGCCTTCTTCGACTTCTTTGGCCTTTCTTCTTCAGAGGACATCATGCCCTGACCGATCAGGGTACGAAAGTCCCTGTAGTACCACACTTAAAGCCTCAACTGGTAGGGAGACATCTGTAGCAACAGCGTTCATCTGATCCTACATGGATCGTGTGTACTGACATATACGATCCGATCAGTGGCTATACATGTAGCTCCAGATTTGATGCAATCTGTCAAAAGCTTCTATAGAGCCTACGTCATTCTGTGGGATCAACCTCATGGTAGACCTACTAATTAATTAGTCTCATCTAACCTGCGCCGTTATCAACACATCGATCGATTCTCGCTGGGATTTCAAAGGCATCTCCAGAGTAGAAGCCGTAACAACACTAATCAATGAAGGATTAACTAATGGGTCATTCTGAAGATTGATTGTTAGAAATGTGTGTTCTATTTTGTTTAATCCTATCAGAATTCGAAGCAGGTTTTCTCAGTAAAACATTGAAGCAAAATAGAATGGAGTCCACACTCCAGCTTCATTGACGACTTCGTTGTCATACGAGGCAGACCAATAAACTCATCTAGTACAAATCCATCTGCAGACTGACAATTCAGCTATCGTTGATCTGCTCCCTCTACTCTGACGCAATCGTTTTTGTTAAATCCAGAAAATTCAAACTCTTGCGGCATAGTTCACTGAGTACGCAAACTTTCCACACTCCAGTCACAATGATCAAAATCCAACCGTTTATGAATCGTCCTTCGCTCTGCATCGATCAATAATTGTAGATTCACAGTGAAGCTGCAGATCATTTTCAATCGATCGATAAGTCCAATGGAGGCCCAACGCCGATGATGCATCTGATATTGAAACCTTATTCCATCAAATGTATCTTTGTATGACAGTCCCAATCATAGGTTCCAAATCTCCCATCCACTTGCATTGAAATCGTAATTAATCAATCACAATCAGCCTCTTTTGCAATGTTTTAATTACTTTGCTCCCAATGACTGCACTGAAGTCGCAAAATCTATCGTATTCAACGCCGCGTATTTATCGGAGTCTTAATAATTGCACGAAGTCTTTTAAGAGAAATCATCAAAGGTCCATAAAAGGTACTTTATAATCGACGTACAATATTCATTCTGTCTGAAGGGGATGTTCCCAACAGTAACACACGTCCATAACTAACCGAACCCGACTTCTAAAGCGCCACGAGTAGCACTGCGGAATAACATCGCAGTTTGGTGAACGGAAGCAAAACAAGACCATAGGCTGGTCATCGATCGTGGCTGAACAGCCTGACTAACTGACCGACTGGCCATCAAGCTATCAGCGGATATGGCGAAGGTGTCATTCATGAACGCGGATCATGTTTGAGCCGATGAATAGTTGCGACGCCGTCGCTCGACGATAGACCGAACGCATCGGTCGAGAGGACTTCGGTCGACGGACGGATGGCAGGAAGGAGAGTACAGGAAGGGGAGACCAGACGACGAGAGCGGCCAAGAGGACAGGGCGGATGTAGGGAGAGACGAACAACGGATGTGCACATTGGCCGACTGATGGATGGATGGATGGATGGATGGATGGATGGATGGATGGATGGATGGATGGATGGATGGATGGATGGATGGATGGATGGATGGATGGATGGATGGATGGATGGATGGATGGATGGATGGGTGGGTGGATGAATGGATGGGTGGATGGATGGATGGATGGATGGATGGATGGATGGATGGATGGATGGATGGATGGATGGATGGATGGATGGATGGATGGATGGATGGATGGATGGATGGATGGATGGATGGATGGACGTTGGAGGGAAGAACAGATGGACGGAAGGATAGACGGCAGGGTAGGGAGGCAGGCTACCGGATGTTGTTGGTTTTAAAAGTTCTTGTATTTTTTCGGGAAATTGTATTTTAACGGTAAATGGTAACTCGTCAAATATATGTTATATATATATATATATATATATATATATATGTACTTATACATAATGTATAATATATAGTGAACTGACAGTCTGGCTATTGCCCTGATTGCGGATTGATTTTGTGCGATATCAGTTGATGGCTTCCCTTTAGACACGTAGGCGTAGAAGTAGTTGCTACCAGTGATAGATAGAGATGGATGAATGAATTGATGGAGGGACGGACGGATGCTGCGAGGACGAATATCGACAGTTGAATGGAAGGAAAGTTGAATAGATGAATGGATGTATGGATGGATGAATAGATGGACGAAACGGATGGATGGATTGAGGGAGGAAGGGAGGACAGGATGGATGGATGGATGGATGGATTGATGGATGGATGGATGGATGGATGGATGGATGGATGGATGGATGGATGGATAGATGGATGGATGGATGGATGGATGGATGGATGGATGGATGGATGGATGGATGGATGGATGATGGATGGATGGATGGATGGATGGATGGATGGATGGATGGACGAAAGAATGGAGGGAGGAATGAACGGATGCTTGGATGAATGGAGCGACAGATGGATGATATATGGATGTATTGATGGAGGGATGGAAGGAGGGAGACACTTAAATCGATTGATGCAAACATTTTGCCTTGATTTTGTGACAAACTGAACGGTAGGGGAGATAGTAAGCAGGCAGACAGAAAGAAGTAGAGACGAACACACGTCGTAGTCAGGGTTAATCGTATCAATGCTTGATGAGCTATCCAATTAAGAGAGTATTACTTCTTATATCATTAATGTAGCCATGACCGAATCACGCAGATCTTAAAATCAGCTAATTACCAATCATCTAACTCTACAGAAATAACAATTAGATAGGGCGACATAAGCATTCATCATCTTGCTCACAGAGATTCATAAACTGTAGGCGATATGTTTTGTCGACGATGCAAGATCGTTAAGGGGCTCAACAGAAGACCGTATTATGACCGCATGTTAATTAAATTAATGATAAAGGTCTTCATAAACTGAAGTCCTTATTAGGACCATATACTAATTAAATTAAGGATAGAGTTTTTTTAATAAATTTATGCACTTACCATCGACGGAACTAGCCTTGTAAACCGATTGCTCGACTTCCGCATATAGGCCTAATTGTCGGCGCGCTTCCTTTTTCCAAACCAACACAATGATCTCTGAATTACGGTTTAGTTCCTTCAGACCCCGTCGGTGTTAATACAGAATTCGTCTGCTGTGAAGGATTTTAGAGCTATACCACCGAATTTCGATGGCTCAGAATTCATCCGTCCGACTTCAGAATTAGTGGTGCCTTTAAAGTTTGTCGCTCCTACGTCCGAATTTGTTTAACTCCGAATCTGTCAGGCTGACGCCGATCTACCCTGTAAGAATTCGCCACCTAGCTTCAGACTGTCTGTATGTGGTGTACCAAATATTTAGCAACATTTCTCGGTCATATTGTAGTTCGCCTTCACGCTTGTTCGGCAATCTTATCCCCGGTTTTTCTGCCTGTATACTCTAATTGTCCGCGCGACTCCATAACGTTATAGCTGAACATAAGAATTTATTTGCTAATCCCAGATTTTGATATCCGAACTACCTACACTGCCTGAAGGGTAAAGAGCTTCCCCAGAAGTTATTCGACCAGGGGCTATGGTGCTGAACAACAGCGCTCATATCGAATGAAGTTGGCGGCAAGAAAGCTAGGCTATATAGGCCGATTCGAAGCTTGATAACGAGATCCTGCGTTGCACCCGCGAACCCTTCAGCCATGTCTGGATGTGTGTCCATCTGCTAAATGAGCGTTGTGGAGTGTTTTAGTTGCACTCCATCGGGTCCTGTATTCCACTCTCACTTGTCAAGAGTGCGGAACTAACCGAGAAAGAAGATAGCGCGCGAAACCATCAGTGCCACTTCCTGTTTGTCTCGATTCCTGTCTTTTTATGTCTTTTGTATCTTTCTCTTCGTCTTTGTTTAGTACTTCGGTCCGTAGGATATATCCGTTTATGTTAATCACGAGTGGGACAATTCTGCCTTTATGCATTCTGAGATTGCTCAGTCAGTCAGCCAGCCAGCCAACTAGCCTGTCAGTCAGTCAATACACAGTCTTGACACTGTGCAAGGACCTTGAGCAAGTCCTTCACTCACAATCGCCCATCAATGCTCTGTCGTATGGTCGTGTGTGCACTTTGGAAGTAGGGCAATATCGAATACAGTTGTATTGTATATTGTCAAAATCAGTTGTATTGTATATTGCACTGTATATGCCGCATAGGCCTATTGTACTTCTTTGTCTGGTCAAACTAAGATCAAGAACTGTTCTAGGCGATCGAGCTTTTTCGGTTGCTTGACCTAATTTTTGGACTCACTCCCTGTGACTGTCCGTTCTGCTCAGTCGCTTGTGTCATTTCGTTTTCAACTTAAAACTCACCTCTTTCGAATTGCTTATCCACCATAGGCCGTAGGCTCTCTTTCTTACGGACTGATCTTCTGGGTATTGACTTCATTACGGTTTGGTTTTGGTACGCCATCGGTTGATGCCTTGTGCATTAGACACTGGCGCAATAGAAGTTACAAATTACAATTAATTCTGAAAATGACCGCTCAGACTTCTGCAAGACCACGTAGCCTGATAAATGCATTGTCCTATTACTGCATGCTACAGCCTACAGGCAGGGTGAACATCACTTGGCGACATATACTCACTTATAGCATGCTCAGGGAAACTGCGAGAACACAACAGAAAGTTAGCCATAGAAACACTTCCACCATAGAGAGCAAGTTTAACAGCCTGAGATGACCAACGTTCTGCATGACTGCACCAGAACGTATTAAGGCGCCGTCTTTTCCACCTCAGTGCATGCCATGGGTCATGCATGCATTATGTATGACCTTCGACAGAAATAAAGCCATCATCAAGATCAGGAACAGTTTCAGCGACCGACATACGGCATCTCAGTGAAGTCTTCACTGGGTTCTTGGCTAACAATGTGACTTGGTGATAATAAATCTTCGCAGTTTATCGTTCTTTATTCTTCTCTGCTTCGACCCAACAACTAGCGTGATGGCCAGTAAACGTCAACATCAATCTCAGTTAGCCCAATATCGCATTTTAATAGGCTATTCTTGGCCATAAAGATATACATAAATAGACAATGATGTGCATAGCGGTAGGCGATAATTATGTGCATTGTGCATACAGATGCGCTATAATTCTATAGGGATAGCACAAACACACACGTCAACGTTTTACGTGCAATAACAGCATGATATATGTTAAGGACTCGAAAACGAAAACAACTATATGCACTAACAACGAATAATTATACATTACATGGCATAATAGTCTCACTAAATCGCTTATTTAGCCATAACGAAATAGGGCAGGGTAACATCAGTCAAACAGCCGGCCACCCCTTGTAATCGTAATTGTAAACATAACATATGTAGAGCGCCTTTTGTGAGTGCATGTCATGTTTCTCTCAAACAATGTGACTGGTAAGAGGATTACGTCTGCATAAAGTCAACGGAATTAGTAGTTAGTTATTTGTTAATTAGTAGGTTGGTAACCGCTGTCATTTATGCTGAAGATACAGAATTTCAAAGCCGTTTATTAGGCAGCGCCACTGTAGGATCCGACTTTAAGATTCGATCCACGCATGAACAATTCGTATATTCGTTTCATTGATAAAAACAATCTGACAAAAACGCATAAATGCTAACATGAGTGATAATTATTAGGCCCTAATCATCTAATTTAATCTGCAATTTGGGGTCCCTACTTAGCGGGATTCTTTATCTTTTTAGGGTCTCATTTTTGTAGCCGAGTTGTAAGTATATAAACCTGATTTATTTAGTTTGATTGGTTGCAAAATAAACATTTTTATTGATTGATTGATTGATTGATTGATTGATTGATTGATTGATTGATTGATTGATGACAATGATGAGTGATATGTAAACTCTAGTTTCATGCTTCTAATAGTGTGATCATAATCGTGATCATAAAATCTGAATTTTTAAACCTAATTTTTATTTCAAATTTAATTGTAATTTCTACTATTTGATTTTTAATTATGATTATAATTTCAAATTTTTATGATTTTAATTATGATTATAATTTCAAATTTTTAGACTCCGCCACTACCCTACCTCCGAGTGGTAGCCTACTTTACAAATGTTCGATTACAATATTATTACAAAAATAATTAGAGGCCCTACAACTCAAATGTTAATGTAGGGCACCAAATAATAAGTTTCCTGATTACAGTTTTCGTTGCGCGATATCAAATACAAATTATAGCATATCCTGTTCGATATTAATAATTAAATCGAGTCTTAAACTTTCGAAGGCGCAGTCACAGCAGTTATAGGCACGAGACGTTAGCCAAGTAATCGTAATATCGAAATGTCTAAATCGCTACTTACTAAAGGCTAAGATCATGGCTCTGCTTCCCATCTCTGGTCTCTCTGACAATCGAACTCGGATCTTCACTTGACATTATGATAAATCCATCTGACATTAAGCAGCGCTCGTGAATAAGCTGGTGCCCTGCGCTTAGCTACAGGCTACAGCATCCCACTTTAGAAACTGTGAGTTTACGACACCGATAACTAGGGCACAAGCTTATTCACGAGCGCCATTTCGTTTCCACAAATCTCAAGTGCACATCCAAGATAGCAACATTCGCATTGTTAAGGTTCTCGAATAGTACCGCAGATTCGACAACGCGACAACGGTGGTGCAACAGTTGTTATGGTTCGACGTCGAAGTGCTTATCTACCGGACGTACAGGGATTAGAATCCTTAGCATTGCACCAAATGGCCTTGTAGCCGTTTGCTTCGTGTGGCAGATTTAATTACTAGAATCACTTAGGGAATTAAAGTCAATCCACATTCTGAAGCCACGACAGCCATGAATGACGCGCATAAACTTCGCTTCGATAGATGTCAGCACTGAGCAGCTGCTGTGCGCTGGCGTCCTCTAGCGAATATCAGCGCAGCTTCGGAATAGGAAAATCACACACGGTAGTTCAATGGGATTCGTAACTATACTCACATTGATTGAAGTTAATTGACTTATGACTTTGAGTATTGTGGCAAGAATTACGTGACACTTTCAGATTTGTAGCTATTAGGCGTAGTTCAATGGGATTCGTAACTATACTCACATTGATTGAAGCGTTAATTGACTTATGACTTTGAGTATTGTGATAACTGCGCTATAGAAATCACCGAATTAGATTAGGTTTCATAAGATAACAGGATTGGCAAGCAGTTAACACGCATTGACCTTTAACCTATCAGTTCGCGACCCTGAGCCTGTCGCTGTGTGGAATGGACAGTGACCATACGGTTGAAACGTTAAAAGGCATTCAATCATTCATTTTGGAGATTTATATAGCGCCCCTTCAGGGTAATCTTCTCAGAAGCTGTCCCAGCTCAACCAGGTTAAAGAGAGCAGTCTTAAGGTTGTCATAAAACAGGACACTGGGCACCAAGCAGAGCCACATGAAGACCATTCCAAATTGCAGGGCCAGCAACAGAGAAAGCGAGCGGGGACTTCGATAAGTAAGTAAGTAAGTATATCCTTTACTGAACCAATTGCTAGCCGCATTTTGTTGTACATTCCGAAGTACAATCATTCATTCATTCATTCATTCAAAAATGTATATAGCGCCCCTTCAAAGTAAATACTCAGAAGCGCTCCCAACTCCAGCCCTGGCAAAAAAGTAAGTTTTCAAATGTTCATAAAAGTATCAGTACATGATCTAGGGAACAGGCGTAGCCCCCGAGGGAGGCTATTCCAAACCGTAGAGCCTACTCAGGTTCTGCATAGCTGCTGTGCGGGCAAACGGGACCACCACTACCCACTCTCAGCAGAGCGAAGGGCACGACTACGCTGAGCCTCCGATACCGGCTGACAGAGAGGTCTATTAGGTAGGCTGGTGCATGGCCAAGTTGGCATCTCCAGATAACGAGTAAATCATCCCAATAATAAATGTTTTGCGTGCCACGCTGTCTGCAAGTGCAACAGGTAGAATTATTGAAATAAACACCGACTCGATAAACTAGCAGTCATCAACATAATTATGGCACCCATCCTATATTTTGATGGGTGTGCTTAATTAAGGGAACAACTGCTCGAATGTTACAGTAACTCTAATCGATGAGGCTTATAAGCTATACTCTCTACGTTAGACCCCTAAGCCGCCGCCGTCCGCCGCCTTCGCCGAAATTTTTGGTCACGCCGAAAATCCGCCGAAAATATTTCGGCGTCAGCCATCAGCCGCCAAATTTATTTAATAATTAGCCGCGGAATATTTCTAGGCTTATTTTCGGCGTACGTAAACAAGTCTTGCCGATTTCTTACCGCCAGAGGTCTAGCTAATAAAGTGTGGAATACGACGTCAGGTCGAAGAGTTACCATCCTGGTATATACGTCTTTGCTCTATAGCCAAACTCAACGATGGTCTAACTAGAGGAATTATCGCCCTTTTATATTCGTATCGACGGATAAACTGTCATTTAACTAAATTTCAGAAGTAATTTCTTATGAAGAAATTTGCGATTTCAGCATGAGCAAACGATTTGAATCAGCAGGAAGGCTAAAGGTAAAAATCATAAGAATTATGACGTACGAAACTGTTATTGATTTTAACGTGACAGTGTATAATAAATTATGCGCTCTAAGATCAATCAGAATCAGTGAAGAATTTTGCATTTTGGACATGAAGTGCTTATTTAGCGCTACCTTCTAAAAGCTCATGTACATTTGTGGTTAAGCAAATTACAGGGGTAATCCCGTAGTTTAGGTTGCTAAATTATTCTAATGTCTTCAATGCCGTACTTCACGTTGGTAAGTAAGCACTCTACCTATGTCCATCATAACTATAATCAATCCCGCTTCCATTTCATCGAGATTTTTTAAAATCAATCCAGCTTCCATTTAATGAAAAAATGACCCAACTTCTATTTAACCAGAAAAATATTTTTCATCAATGGATCTTTTATTTAGGCAAAGAACTTTTCTCATGGGTCCAACTTCTACTTAAGGCACCAATTATTTTCATCATTCCAGCTTCTATTGCATCAGAAACTTAGTTTCATCAATCCCGCTTCTATTTACGATAAAAATTATTTAGATCAATCCAACTTCTATTTAAAGACAGAAATGGTTTCATCAATCCCATTTCGAGTTAGCGAAACAATTTTATTCCTCAATCCAGCTTCCATTTTAATTTTACGATATAAAATAATTTAGCAACCTAAACTACGGGTTTACCATTACAGGTTACTAATAATTGTGCTTTACAAAGTCTTTGCCCGTTTGGCGGCGATGTTGATTTTGGCTGGGTTAAATTGAACATTACCATGTTCAGATACATGGATTTCCAATTTGCTGAACACTAAGAAGATTGCCATAAATTCAGAGTTTTAATATTATGTAATATTATTTTAATAACAGTCATTTTACTGGTGTAGGTAAATAAAATAGCTACCTTATGTAGGTTTTCTTTAAAATGAGCTGCAGATTGAGATTGAGAGTTGGAGGTTATGTTTATTATTCTTTGTTGCAGTAAATTATACTCAATTATGACTGTTTGTCCATGTTGACATACAGAGCCATTTTAATATGGTCATCAAACTTGTGTCTGCTAATAGACTTTATATGGTTTGATGTTGCAGGTTGCTGTTGAAATTGCCAGCTACGTGACATGAAGGAACCTCGCCTGTGATGATGTGCTGCCGTTCTGGGAAAGTAATGCCAAGTGCAAATGCCTGGACACTTTCCAGTAATGAGCCAAGTTGCTCATCTTCCCTGTCATCATCTGAAACATCTGTCCCAGTGAACTGCATGCATGTTTCCCTTACAGAGTCTATGGGTTTAATTGTCAATAGCAAATTTGAACTTTGTCTGCACAAGACATTTTGTCCACGACAATTATACACTAATAGAAATGTTGCTCTTTTAGAGAAAAACAGTGCATGAATTTATATTATTTTTCAAAATAAAGTAATTTGTTTAAATGTTCATGTTTAGTTGACACTTGAATGCTGTACGTTATGTTTAAAGAATGTTGAGCCATATTTAAGCCAAATTTGTTTGTGGTTAGCCGAATTTCAGCCGTAATTCTGGTTTTACGCGTAAATGTGGCTAAGCCGGCTATCAGCCGAATTTTTTGATCAGCCAGCTGTATTTTTAAAAAATTACGGCTTAGGGGTCTACTCTACGTGCCGCAGCGTAATTGCGGCTGTGTTCGATAATGACAGCATTAAAACATTAGAGACCAACACGCAGTACGGCTTCGATAAGCCTCCTACTAATATGCCGTGTTGTATAATAGACCTAAACGTAAATAGGCTATTTCTGTAATAGATCCAATATATATAATACACACTTATTATAGAAAACAGGTCTATTATATCACCACACGTTGTCACTACCATTTATCATTTATAATGGAGCTACTATTTTATGTAAAATATAATGTTATTTATATATCTTAAATTCCAATCCTATAAATATTATAATATCTACAGAACTGTATACTACAGGCGTATATTATTTGTAAAATAATGTTTGATAATATATTTTTACAATAAAATCTGTTGTGTTAAATATATAGGACTATATTATGTGCATGTGTGTGTAGGTGTGTGTGAAGGTGCGTGTGTGTGTGTACGTGTGTATGTGTGTCTGTGTGTGTCTCTGTGTGTGGGTTTGTAAGTTCCAACCTTAGACGAAGAGGGATCAATGAGATGTTGCGTATCTTCGGTGGCGTACGTAGCGTTGATCTTTCCCTCACCTGAAACAACAACACGGTGACCACAGAAGATGTACATATACACACGGAAGAAGAGTCTCATGTCCGCTGAAGACAGATCTTCCGCTTGAAGGCGATCGTCACTGACCGTAAATAACAAGAGGCGACCGGCAGAGAGAGAGAGAGAGAGAGAGAGAGAGAGAGAGAGAGAGAGAGAGAGAGAGAGAGCCAGAGGCAAAGCAGAGACAAATTTCTTTGAATTTTATCTATACACAGACAACAGACCACGCGGACACACACTCACAAACACGCACACAAACACACACACACACACACACACACACGTAGAGACACTCACAGAGAAAGACACACACACACACACACACACACACACACACAGATAACAGACGTATAAGAACGCGGTAACTCGAGGGCAGGAATAATATCCACTTACAGACAGCATACAGAAATCAAGACGCTGAAAAGCCAAAACAGCGGAATACAGTACAATTCAGTACTTGCCCAATCAGTGTCAACTAAAAGACCACATAGTCTTTATAAGTTGTAATTTCTTATTAAATGAAACGAATAGTTCAATAAAAGTCAATGCACAATTGCACATCCTAACGGCGGTTCTATGAAGACTCTTCTAACTCGTATGATCGATAGAGGTCCTCAGGTTCTCATCATGACTCAGGATTCACCGATCACTGACGCAACTCGTGCACCAACGTGCACCTCTTAACTCTTAGCCTTAACTTCGTCATTACAGTACAAAGCGTTGACTCCCTTAACGCTTTCTACGCCGTTTCGCCATTTCGCATGTTCGGTATCCCATACATACATAAGAGTTTCTTGCATTACAAGCATGTGTCTGAGCTTATATTGTATCTATTGTCTTGTATCTATCAATTTATATAGCGCCTCTCGCAGTGCACACCAATCAGAGGAGCTCCCAGTGCGAAAGACCCAGAGAAAAGAAAGAGGTCTTCAGACAACGAAAAGAGGCACTTGGCCCACCAGTTAATAAACAGGAACGTGTCAAAGGAGGAAGCAAGTTCCATAGTGCAGGGCCAATGAAGGCAAATGCTCGCGATTTAGCCATAGCCATAGTGCATATAAGTTTTATGAAGATTTATAGAGCGCAGGTTGTTATAACTAAATGCACCGCATATGCGCTAATAAGCAGCTCACCTTAGTCAGATGACGCGCAAAAGTAGGCTAAGTCTTTCATTTCTTCCTTAAGCTTTCGATAGAAAGTTCCGGAACACGGACTTCGACAAGCAGTGCATTCCAAAGCTCTGGGCCAAATGCACCGAATGTTCTTCTACGCTTTGCAGTAACCTTTCCTGAACACACTAAGTCACTGCTCTGTCTCTAACGCACCGAGAGCGAACAGGAGCTGGTACACAGTAAATCTACTCTACAGCAGTCGAAAACTGGTAAAAACCTTCTGAAGCCGCTACTGGTGCAACACGCCAGAATGGAGCCACACTTCACATATATTTTAGCATCATAGTGCGTTCTGGGTGAGGCTCTGTTATGAATATGATGTATGCATGCACTTATGGAATATGCTTGTATGTTTTACATACAGTTATGTAAGTATAGGTAAAAAGTTGTAAGTTTGTGTGTATGTGTGTATGTATGTAAGTAGGTATGTATGTATGTATGTATGTATGCAATTACATACATACATACATACATATATATACATAAATAAATAAATATATACATACATAAAACATGCATGCATAGTATGTATGTATGTATGTATGTATGTATGTATGTATGTATGTATGTATGTATGTATGTATGTATGTATGTATGTATGTATGTATGTATGTATGTATGCATGTATGTACGTATGTATGTATGTGTGTATGTATGTATGTATGTATGTATGTATGTATGTATGTATGTATGTATGCATGTATGCATGTATGTACGTATGTAGACCTGTGTATTCATGTATGCATGTGCGTAAGTAAGCATTTATGTATGTATGTTGTATGTTTGTATGTATGCATGTATGCATGATGCACGTATGATGTATGATGCACGTAAGTATGTATGATGCACGTAAGTATGTGTGTATGCATGTATGTACTTAGTGAGTACGTATATATGTGTGTATGGTCGTACATTGGACCCTTCAGAACGTCATATAAAGGATGTTGTTGATGTTGGTGCTATTGCTGCAGATTTACCTGTTCGGCCATCAACAATGACACCTCCTCCGTCTTGTGATGAGAAGCATCTCCTCAGCAGCCAGGGAACAGGTGAGAGGCGCGGTGACGTCAGTTCCGCCCGGTCGGGCGTCAGGAACGACTGCCAGTTCCCTCCACAGGAAGTCGAGTTCCGGTTCCTTGGACCCGAACGCGATTGGAACGAATCGGAGACGGACAGCATGACGCTGTCGTGACCTCGGTTGAACCTGTCAATAGATTTAGAACACACTGACCTTAGAGTGTAATGTACTCGGGAACTTATTTTCGATCTACTTGATTTATTGACTGTTTGACTGACCGACCGACTGACTGACTGACTGACTGACTGACGTTTTGTGGAATTTGTTTGATTAATCGATTAGTTATCGGACTAACTTTTAACTAAGGCTATTACTAATACGGTACTGACTGATTGATTGACTTACCTGCTTACTTACTTTACTTTTCTGACTGACTGAATGAATGAATGAATGACGCTCTTGAGTAATTTATTATATTCATGGACTCGTAGATTGACTGTTTAACTCACTTAGGTCCCTACTTATGTCTTGTCTGACTAACTTCGTGCCTGACTAAACAAATTACTGAATGGATGAATGAATGATTTATTAATTTACTCTACTAACTGACTGTCATTTGATGGGGTAATGTAAAGATTACGACTTACGGACTACGTAACGATATCTCAATCACGGCGCTTAATAAATTACAATTAAGACATTTCTTGCCCGTAAGTAAATGGGGTCTAGGACATTCCCCGGACAATTCCCCCCGGATGTTTCCCCTCGAAGTTTGACTGATGAAAATAATTCTCTACTTTAATAGAAGTTGGATTGATGACAGAAATAATTTTTCTTAAATAGAAGCTGGATTGATGAACAAATTCTTTGCCGAAATAAAAGCTGGATTTTTGAAATAAATTCGTCTTTTAAATAGAAATTGGATTGATGAAAAATAATCTTTGCTTAAATAGAAGTTGGAAAGATGAAAGATGGCCTTTGCTTCAATAGAAGTTGGACTAATAACAGTTATCATGGACAATGGTAGAGTTACCTACTTACTGCTGGGGGGGATGTCCGGGGGAAACGTCCGGGAGGGGGATTGTCAGGATACCAAGTAAATGGCAGATGTAGTAGAGACGAAACTCTAATACCATGGAATTTTTTGTTTGTTGGTATATTTTCAAATTACATTTTACGGTAGGCTATAATATTATAGTGAATTTTATTAAATTTACGGACGCCTACATTTTTGGATGGATTATACATATAATTTTGACTAGGCCTAATTGTTAGAAAATGTCTGCAAATTTAATGGTGGTTTTACAGCTGAATATAAGACGTTTCGGTTTAAAATTTAATTTAACTATATTAAGCTAGAATAAACAATGTTAATAGAAAGCAGAACATGAACAACGTCGTTTCCTTCACGTCAAATAAATAAATCGTTAATGGGAGTTATAGTCCAAGGGCTTAACGATCTCCTAAAATGACGTCGTAAACGTCGTAAGCATTACGTCACCAGACCTCGATTCACTGCGCATGCTTTATAGGTCGATTTACAATCTCGGACCGTGCCACGTGAAGCGTCATATTCGACAGTAAAGCCAAATAATATATTCGAGGCTTTGCGGAAAATGCCTTGCTCACCTCCATTGTGTGCGAAAACGTGATAAATCAGTTCGCAACGAGGCATATTGCTTTGCCGATGACACACGTCTTCATAAGAAAGCGGCTAAGCTTTGGAAAAACCTGGAAATGACCGCGCTCCGCATTTAAGGACTATCCGCGCATAAACCGTCAGCAAATACTCTCCAATCTAAAACGTCGCTCAACAACTGCCACGGATCCAACGCTAGCGTCGCCATAATATTATAAAGAGCGGAACAGCGAAATCACGCATATAAAATGGATGCAATGAACAGTGTTTATGACTGCATACGAAGCCCCAAATCCTATATACTCATCGCCAATATATACACATAATATATATATATAACAATAAATATGGTCTTAATATTATAATATATATGAAGCTATTCTATATATTATATAGGATATATATATATAATTATATATATAATATATATAATTATATATATATGAGAGCTATTTTTAAAAATTAATGTCTGATAACGGCCATCACTTTTGTGGCCTGAACATAAATGGTCTCGTTGGCCTATATACAGTGCTGAGCGGTATAGTTGATCATGACCTGTTTTGTAGATCACAATGACGGTGTTCCGTTACCATCCAGAAAGACCAGCATGGTCGCAGCTGCAGAGTGGAGAAACAGAATAGCTGCGAACTGAATCAGAACAATAGGATCGCCATCGCTACCTGCCTTTCCCATATATATATATATATATATATATATATATATACACACACACACACACACACACACACACATACACACACACGTGAGAACCAGAGAGTCAGAGACTTGTAGATTATCAGTTCTCGCGACGCCCACGTGCGGCTAACACGGACGATGGGGAAGTAGAGGAGAATGGGGGCAGAGGATTAAAGGATTAAAGGATTATGGCCGACGACGAGGAAAGATTATCCTGTTGTCGTATTGTTGTTCAGGCCTTTCAGACTGATTGACTGACTGACCTACTTATCGTCCGACTTTACTTTCGGTCTTTAACCTCGCACTGTTGTTTACGAGGTTCACACCCTGTTGGCTCATGTGAAATTGTTTGCTGTATGTATTTATGTATGTATATGCGCATGCATGTATGTATGTGTGTATGTGTGTAGGGGTGTATGCGTGCATGCGTGTATGTATTCATGTATGTATTTATGTGTGTATTTATGTATGTATGTATGTATGTATTTATGTATGTATGTGTGCAACTGTGCATGTATGTTGTATGCATGCACCTATCTATGTATGTATGTATGCATACATGCGTACGTGCATATGCACGAATGTACGTATGTATGCATGCCTGTATGTATGCATGTATGTATGCATCTATGTATACGTAATTTTTACGTATGTATGCATGCATGTATGCATGTATGTATTATGTATGTATGAAATATGTATCATTTATGTATGCCTGTATGTCGTGTGTGTAATGCTCGTTTGTAGTAGGTGCATACATATACCGTAAGTATGATGTACGTATGTGCATATGTAAGTATGTCTGTGCGAGTGTGTGTAACGGAACATTTGCGTAGGACTATAATAAGCATTAAACCAGGAGGGTGCGGAACTGCGGAACAACAAGACAATAAAATGTCTTACGACGTTAAGGACGCTAATTGTTTGTTCCGTCCCGCTCTCAAGAGCGCCTCCAGGAGTCCACAGTCAGACGTGCGCTTCATATTGATGGCTCTGCTATTCGCTCTCATGAGCTGGCTGTCATTCCTCTCCTCAAAGCCAATCAACCTACGTGTGACGACGTCAGTGTTCAATTAGGCGGGAGATTGCGTCAGACAAATATGTTGCTTTGGATGCTTTGGCTGCTGTTGGTGTGGCCGTGGTCCGTGGCTCGCGTGTGCGCTGGCTGTGCCACTGTAATTAAGAAAGATGCTACGGACATCAAAATTGAGAATGGACAAGACGTTGAGCAACTGTCAGAATTTGGAAGCTAAATAAGCAAATACTTGACATCGAAATGCTCCAAAGGTCTACATAAACTAAAAAATTAGTGTCCCCGTTTAATGACATGGTGTCATAAGAGGGATGATTAGCGGCGCCCACCTCCTTTATCCAGGCTTGGGACTGGCGCAGTTGCGAAGATTGAAAAAAAAATGGTTGTTTAATTTGCGCATATTTTGATGTTTTGACAGCCATATTTGATGTGCTGTTCGGAAGCTCTTGACAAGAACATGCGCTTCATAAGTCGACAGCACATAGGTTGATAGTTTCAGCGTCTTTAAAAGGTTAACGAAGCGCTTTTCGAATGTTTCAACAAATACATACATACATACGCGCATACATACATGCACATACATAAAAATAATTACATACATACACACATATACATGCAATACATACATATGCATGCATTCATACATACACACATACATCCATGCATACATGCATACACATACGTACATGTATATGGAATTATTCAAGACTGTTTGGAGACCATTATGCCTCTATTCTGAGCCACCTGATCGCTGAGCAGAGTTGTATGCATTCAACGGTGTTTGGCATCTGCCATAGCTTCCGCTCTGTCCCTGTGGATCCCTCTTCCTGTAGACTGTGTTGCTAACAGAATTGCTACAGGCAATTGGCTTTACGTGTCGATCAGCGATAAGATCGGTAAAGCCAAGTGGTGAAAGCCCTGAGAATTAAAAAGAAAAACATTGAGGGAGCTGAAGCTGTTGAAACTATTTTTGTGCCGCTCTCTAGTCTACCTCATCTTAAGAAGTCGAAGTTAGAAGGCTATCCATGTCACTTTCACTTAAATTCTTCCTATCAAAGATCATCTGAATAGGACTCCCTTTATCTATAATTAGTAGTAGAGGAATGTTCGGTACCTTGCAGCCGTAGGGTTGCGGGTTCGAATCCACCTCAAGCCACTGCGTAGGGACCCTTGGCATGTCCTTCACTTGCAATTGCTCATGCGCTTCGGCGTGAAACTCCGATTCAGTGTCCGCGCTGTAGTCGGGAGCGCCTCTGAGTAGAAATCTTGAAGGGGCGCTATAACAAGTGCTCATACATACATACATACATACATACATACATACATACATACATACATACATACATACATACATACATACATACATACATACATACATACATACATACATACATACATACATACATACATACATACATACATACAAACATACTGTAACCATTCCCTTAGTATTACCACAAACATTCACATCTATTCATATATAAACATATAGGTTTTTATAGGTACAGTAGAAGATTGTATCGTTAATGATTAATTATAGCATTTATTGTGTTAAACTTTAATTAATCAATCAGCGTAGATTAACTGGCGCAATCCAGGGGTATAGGGCAATTAATAGTCTTTATTGTCTGAACGTCATGGATACATTGCTACGATGAAACCATGCCATTGGACAGATTCAAACGATGTCACGGTTGATCAACAGACATTGACCGCGCATGCGTAGGCCTATTAGAAGAATGAGGCGGTGTGCAAAGGACCGTTAAGGAGAACTTCGTCCGATGCTGGAGAAGGATGGTTGCTGCTGGACGTTTCAAATTGCAATTTGAGGCATTAAAGCGTTAAAAGTTTATCTTATTCGTAAATCGATAGGGTTACGATAAGAACTATACTCAAGGAGTATAAGAACAGTGCTGCGAAGTTAGATTCAGTCAAAGGAATCTTTTAATCGAACGGAGTTAAATGTCGTGTCGATTTCGGTAGTGATTTAAATCTACGTACGTGGTTAAGTTCGTCGGAACTTCCTTGAACTGGACGGTTGGATTAACGCCGATAGTGAAGTGAATATAAGAGCGAAGATATACATACAAGTCATCCATATTCTACTTCATTCTAAGAAGATACAATACTACGTGGATTCTACGTTTTACAGAAGAAACTCATTCACCAATTCAACGAAAGACATGATCGTCATCATCGTCGTTCTACAGTGAAGACTACGCTTATTCGAAGTGAAGATTGTTGAGGTTACACAGAAGTGACTACAAAGATATCTACGTGGGAGGTATTTAGTTTCCCTTAAGGCTTAATACCATGTAGACTGCGCT
>JACEVL010006451.1:1782500-1797500 GCA_020284085.1 Aporrectodea caliginosa
CGCCTCCGAGTAGATATCTTGAAGAGGCGCTATATAAATTCTCAGAATGAATGAATCAATGAATGAACTGCAGCTGAAAAGGTCAGAAAACAAGAAGTGGGAATCGAATAGGCGACGAATAGCAGATGGCAGACTACAGTGGGCAAGCACGTGGAAATTGATGAGCTTAACGTTTAAACCTAATAACAATAAAGAACTCACAAACTCAGAGAACTGGACAACGAAACATTGTTTGCGCTTGCAGGCAGTTACTATTTAACGACGATGTGCCATAACAAAGATTGTCCGCGTTGACCTCATCCTTTATCCGGGCTTTGGACTGGCACGGCCTGATTATGGCAATGGTAATCAAAAGGCTTCTTATCGGCTACTGAGAGTGCCTAAAAGGCTAGCAATGTCCCTGGGCGTATTTAGGGGGTGGTTTTGCGGGTTCAAATCCCCAATAGGTGCACTACTGTCATTGAAAACTAAAAATGTAGAAAAATACGACAATTCCCTCGATAACTAAAGCCCACCGAAAATTGTTTCCTTTGTCCATCTGTTGGGCACAACGAGATTTGGACGAGTCAGCTGCAGATCGAGCACAAGATATGACTGAGAAGTGTCCATTGGGTACACGTTGGGGCGACTCATTCAAATCTATAATAACTTGTAAACCCTCAGACAGATTTTTAATATATTGCTTGATAAGAAGTCAGTGTAGCGAATGCAATACGAGAGTAATGAAATGTTGCATTTAATACAAGAATGAATTATTATTTAACATAATGCGTGAATTATAATTGCACAACTTTGCTGTTTACAACACACACAATAAAATATAGTAAAAAGCAATACAGTGCAAATGAAATTCAATAATATCTCCTGCATTAGAGGTGAGAGATGCATTTTGAAGCCAGAAAACAGGAAGTGTTAAGAGTCACTAACAGTGAATGAGTGCATTTTAAAGATAATATGTTTAAGCAAATGCAAATAAGAGGAACAGCTCAGCAAGAGGGTCGAAGAAGTAGAGCATTTCCTATGAAGGGTCCAGTGACGGTGATTGCACACAGGCCAAAGAGAGATAGCGTAGACTGTGTAGTTTTAAGAGAACGGTGAACAAACACAGCAGGACCAAAGGACAGAGGGAAATATGGACAGAACTTCACAGATGGACAGATGTACAGAATGATAGGAGAATGGAGAAGGACGGGAGGACAGAATGACCAAAGGACAGGAGGTCAGAAGGACAGCTAATAGTTGAACAGGCAGACGGACAGAGATAAAGAGAGAGTCTGAGAGACAGAGGGATAGATAGACAAAAGGAGAGAGACGGAAGGATAGGAGGAAGTACAGACTGATAGGAGGACAGAGGTACAGAAAGATAGGAGGACAGAGGGACACAGATGCAGAGAGACAGCAGGATAAGAAAACATGTATAGGTCAGCGGAGTAGAGCACAAAAGAACAAGACAGTCAGATAGAGAGGTACTGGGAGACAGATGGACAGACGTACAGAAGCAGTGAACAGACTTAAGGGTAGAGAATGGTACAGAAAGACAGACAGACAGGAAGGGAATATCGACTGAGTGGCTTCATTTAACCGAGTTACAGCGTATACAGCCATCGCACGTAGGAGAAGATGGCAGATGATTGCATGCTTCTTAAGTAAGAGGAGTGCCACTCGATAGCAGCTTAACCCACACGCACAGGAGGCCAGTGGAAGCAACGAATGGCACGACCTTCGTGCCATTTCGAGGTCCTTTAAGGGTATAATGCCCAGGTACCTGCACACATAGAGACGCACATACACACCAGCATACTTAAACATACATACGCACATACATAAATACATAAGCCTACTTACTTACATACATTGTATATATATATATAACAGAAAAATTAGTATCCCAAATTCAATATAATAAATATATATAGACCCTATAGCTACGAATATATATCGCATAGAGAAAGAAAGAGATATATTATTTATATATTTATAAAGAAGAATAGGAGCAGTCCCTTAAGTTAGCCCTGAGGCAGCCATGCATGGATATGAAGTGTTAGCGACTTCATTTACTTAGCCTCGGCATATGAGAGCGGATGGCTAGTCCTCTCCCTCACCGTCTCGTCTTCCCACCGACAGTGTACGGTCAGTGTACTCATTATTGCTGAGTTGGCTAGGGGGGAGGGCTGGTGGAACAGAAATCTCGAACCAAATTTTCTGCCCTGGCGGGCAATTGAACCCCGACTCCTCGATTGACAGTCCAGCGCGCTAACCACTACACTATCGAGCACCCCATATATATATATATATATATATATTATTATCTTGTTATATCGTTATACATGGGTCTAAGCATATTTATCCTATAACTTATTTGGTTTGGTACACCACAGCAACTCCTGAAACTCGACTATACCTTGCTCTCTGAAACGTTTCCGCATTTCACATTCTCATCTAGTGTCCGTGACTTGGGTGTCACCCTATATATATATTACCTTCACTGAACACATATCCAAGCTTACTCGCTCTTCTTTTTTCCAACTTACGCCTCTTAGAGCTATTCGCAGATCTGTTTCATCATCTACTTTCACCTCAATTGTCCATGCTTTTGTCTGTTCTCGAATTGACTATTGTAATTCTCTCCTTGTTGACTTACCCAAGGTTCGTCTATCTCCTCTTCAGTCTGTACTGAATGCTGCTACCAGACTTATAGCTCGCCTCCCTCGATTCTCTCACATCTCTACATTTATGGCTGAACAACTTCATTGGCTACCTCTCTATGTGCGCATCCAATTTAAAGTTCTCATTCTCATGCTCAAATCTCAACTGGGTCTTGCTCCAAAATATCTTTGTCACCAAATTCTCCGCCCCCTCTCTGCCATGTCAAAGCGTCCTCTCAGATCCTCTGACCGGCTTGACCTTTTTGTTCTCCGTGTTAGGACCACAGTGGCTCAATCCAGATCCTTTGTGTCCATAGGTCCCTCTCTATGGAATGCACTTCCTCTTTCTCTGCGCTCTACAATACTCTCTGGTAGCATCTCTTCCTCTTTCTCTCACCTTAAAACCTTCCTTTTTCCTCGAAATACCTCGCACTGGGAGAGCTTCTGAAAGGCTTTTGCTATGAGAAGCGCTTTATAAATGATCAAATACAATACAATATAGATATGCATAGACCTATGTGTAGCGATAAAACCATATATGCTGTCTATATAAGACATGTACAATGTTGTACATCTTATATACATGGACTCGTGTATGCGATATATTGTTTAGTAAGATGCACGCCTTCTTTTTATACGAGATATACTCGTACGTACGAGCACAGAGCACTGCGCACATATTTCTATATTCCTGTCCATATATATAACAGTGTCATCTGAGCCCTTTGATATTGGTAATTGAGTAATGGAGCGTATGCTCTTGCTTTGGCTTCGCGAATCACAGTTGCATGTAATGTTCGCACGTATGCACAGCAGATGCATGATTATATTTGCGGCTAATAAAAGCGAACGACTGTGTGTGTGTGCTTAGGTATGATGTCCCTCGCCGGTCTTCTACAAGCGACACACGCCGTGAACGAATTAAGTACGCTGCTGGAGAGGAGGACGAAGAAGAAAGGGTGAAAGGACAGAGAAACAGCAGGATACAGGAAGAGTAGGGCACAATGAAAGGAGATAGGGTTGCGCAGAGAAAAATAAAGAGAGACAGACAGACAGACAGACAGACAGACAAACAGTCTGAGAGAGAGACAGATAGACAGACAGACAGATAGACAAACAGTGTGTGTGTGTGTGTGAGAGAGAGAGAGAGAGAGAGAGAGAGAGAGAGAGAGAGAGAGATGAGATGTTTGTGTGTGTGTGTGTGTGTGTGACTTGGTGCGGTGTAGTGGTGTGTGTGTGTTTGCGTGTTTGCGTGTCTGTGTGCGCGATAAAGACACACATACACAGAAGGACAGAGGGACTAAAGGACACAGGAACACATGGACAGAAGGACAGAAGGACAGAGGGGCAGAAGGACAAAGGGACAGAAGGGCAGAAGGACAAAGGGACAGAAGAGCAGAGGGACAGGAGGACAGAAGGACACAGGGACATAAGGACAGAGAGAGGTAAACAGGTCAGCACATGGATTGGTGGTCCAAACTGCAGAGATGGGCAGAATTAGCATTCGTATGTAACGAAGACATAGGTCGTTGTTACGTTGCGCTGTTTCGGCGCCATGTTGGCGGCAGGTGCCTGCTACTCGCATGTAAATCGGTGTTAAACATTTATAGGTTGTGTAATTGATATACAGATAGACGTAATTCACATAATATACATATTACATAAAGGTTGATGTTAATCACATATGAGTCGATTTCGTTTGAATTGCGTTTGATGTTTTTATATGTGTTTGTTGGCGTTATATATAATAGGTTTTATTCACAAATTTAACTATGTTTAAGATTCATCTAAAAGGTCGGTTGAAGAGTGTCGTTGCTAATCACAGGTAACATGCGATCACTAAAGGATCTAAGCCCTCAAGGTATGGTATGATAAGATATTATTATGCTGCGGCATAAGTTGATATAATTTCGGTAATTATAAAAAGTTATGTAATCTAACGAAAAAGTAACGTTAAAATAAACTAACATAATCTTATGCTTCGACTTCGAGTCAGATTTCTGGTATGCGGAGGAATTTGCAGTTTAGTAATTCATCCGTTTTTTTATACAAACGTGTATTAAGAAATTCTTTAACTCGAGCGCTTATTTCTGGAACTAGGCCTACTTCTGGCCAAAACTCGCTGCATTTTAAATTTTCAAATGATTTCTGGGCTTAATTCGCTCATCATTTAGTTAATCTGCTCAGTCAGTCATTCAGCCAGTCAATTGGTCTGTCGGTCGGTCAGTCAGTCAGTTTGTCATTGAGTCATTTCTTTCAGTAGATAAAGCGTTCAATTATTATTTTAATAAATAGCATATTATTTATTTTGTTTTGTAACTCATTCATTCTTTCATTCCTTTATTTATTCATTCACTCAGCCAACCGTACACTATGTAACTAGGTTAGGAAACGAAACAATCTCAGGTGATTCAGTCATTCGTAACCGTAACCCCAAATATCTAAAGCGCTATCTAAGCTAAGTGCAGGGCACTAGCTTAATCAGGAGCGCCGCGTCGTCACATCTTGACATTTCCAGAGATGTCAAGTGAAGACCCTTGTCTGGTTGCCATAGAGACAAGAGACAGCGAGACAGAGAGACAGACAGAGAGACAGAGAGAGAGACAGACAGACAGACAGACAGACAGACAGAGAGGAGCCAGAGTGACTCGCGTATGATGCATTTTGATGAACGAGAAATTGTAATTGTGTCGGCGACACGTTTCATATTGAAGCATCTCAAGTCCTCCTATCTCGAGAATCCAGAAATGCCGCCTAAGGTCATTCGCTGCGCCTCGACACTTATCAATCAAATACACGGAAAGCGGCCAAGTACGTTCAACTTAGCAGCTTTCCATGGCTGCCGTTGACTTGCAACACTTTACATTGAAATTATTCTCGGCCATTATTATCAGTGTCAGAGAGCACTCACTGGTTGAGTGGCAACCCACGCAGTTAGACGACGACCTAATGCCATGGCCTGTGCATTTGAACTTTCTTCTGATTGGCTGTACGTTTTCACGTGACCGGAAATAGGTAATATCCGTTGAAGCATCGCAATTTTGATTTACATATATTATATAGACTTGCTGTGCATATACACATGAACTAACTCCGCCACTGCTCGTACTCTGGCAGTGCCAGTCTCAAGCCTGGATAAAGGAGGAGGGCGACGCTAATGATCTTTGTTATCACACAGTGTCGTTGAACTGAGACTACTATTATACACATGAAAGCCGCCACTGCCGTACTCGGATGAAGACAGTCCAAATTCCGTATAAAGGAGGAGGGGCGCTAATCATTCTCACTATGACGTCTTTAGACAAAAGTTATATATATATACAATTTAGAAATATATATACATTTTTGAGTGTATACATATAGACATTATTGAAATGTATGCACTATTCTGTTATTCTAGCGTTACTGTTGAATCCAAATGTCTAGCACTGCGTTGTAGCGTATATGTGCTACAACATGTTGGCCCTTTGCTGTGGAATGACCTTCCTGCTTTAACTCGTACTGTGATGTTATCTGGAGCACTACTGTTTCTGCTCGTTCTCTTCAGACTTTTCTTGTTTCGAGGGGCCCTTCGCACAGGAAGCGCCTCTGATTAGGTTGTACTGTGAGAGTCGCTTTATAAGAACGTAAATTCATTCATTCATTCATTCAGAGCATTTATATAGCGCCCCTTCAAGAAACTACTCAGGAGCGCTCCCGGCCCAGCCACGACTAAAGAAAAAGACTTGAGGGACTTGTAGAACCCTGTCAGATGGCTTAAAAGTAAAAAACGGAGCTTAAGTGGTAGGTCATTCCAAATGGAAGGGCCAACAACCGAGAAAGCACGGCGCTGCCTAATAACCAAGCGAGTCCGTGGAACAAGGAACTCACCCCTCGTCGCAGAGCGAAGCACCCGACGCGCTGGAACATCAGACACTGGGCGGCAAAGATCACGCAAGTAAGATGGAGCGCAGCCAAGAACACAACGAGAAACAAGAGCAGCAATGCGATAAATAAATAGAATAGAATAGAATAGAATAGAATAGAATAGAATAGAATAGAATAGAATAGAATAGAATAGAATAGAATAGAATAGAATAGAATAGAATGACGATGTTTTGTGCGTGTGCTCCAAACCGCGTCATATCAGACGTCGCTATTTATTGAATCGCGCTACAAGAAAGTTCTTGAATCAAAAATATGCCATTCTTTGTTTATATGTATTCATATGCGGTCCAGTTACATTCGTTGGCACGTCAAAACCAAGCAGCTGGAGCAAAAGCAGACGTCTCGGAGGACAAATGCCGATATTTTGGCGTGTAATGGTTTTTCGTAGAACGACGTTGATTTGTGCAAATGGGAAATAATTGCTTGCGATAGGTTTGCGAAAACTGTCGATGGGAATTGCGCGGTTTCTTGCTGACGGGAGACTGAGAAGGAGACTGCTTCGATCGATGGTAGTGGGTCGCAGCTGTACCTTAAGGTTGACCATTTAATAGCAGACTACGGTGAACGTTGTGGTAAGTTGTTTAGGTAGTTATTAGGGACCTAACTAAGTTAAGTGGCCTACAGAAAGTAAGGTTTGTAGCTCATGTAGTTAAGTAAGTAAGTATATTCAGTGGCGTCGCGACGATTTAAAAAGTAGTACGGCAAATGGGAAGTTAGTGGGTCTGGAGGACGGAAGCCCATCAGAAGCTGACTGCTGAAGCTTTTTACATAAATCATATTGACAGTGTTTCGTGCCATTTTGGGTAAACTAAAATAAACGTTTAATTGGTTTAAAAGTATTCTCTAGCTTTCAGCAGACAAAAGTGGTACGGCAAAAATATAATGTTGCCGTACCACCTTAGAAAGTGGTACGGCAAACAGCATACCACAAGTATGTATTCTTTATTAAACCGGTTGCAAAATGCCGCACTCCGGTGTACCAACATCATAGGACAAAATAATACGATAGGAGTACAGCTCTCTTGTTATCATAGGCTCGACGATAAAAAGCTAAGGCATAATATGTGACCCACATGGCATTAAGGAGAGGATTCAGCATTTGAGGTTCTGGGCCCCAAATGTTGTAAAAGCTCGTGCTATAGGCGTTACTAGTATCCGCCAAAAACTATGATGTAACCAGACTTGGACAAATTTGATAAAAGCATTAGACTTGACATGTGTTTGAAAGGAATTAAAGCGATTCGTTTGCACCCATTGCGAGGAATTTCTACCTTGTCCTGAATTTTTAAAGGGCTATTATACTTCGACGTTTTATGCTTAAAAATAAAACTAATTATTTCTATAATTGAACTCAACGAAGCAGAAATTATCTATTCGCCGTCATCGACATACATTAATCACTCGACTTCAAGCCGTCGAGAAAACCCTAGAATTAAACAATGACTGTTCTCTCAGGAGTCCTTTCCCTCCCATGCAGTGCTCCGTAGAACACTTCTAGGTCAGCTAAGCCATATTTATCACCTGCCAGCATACTCATAAACATTTGATGGGTAGCACATGGGTCTGATAGGGGGTTCCATGCAGGACCATAATATTATAAGCAGTGGAGTCACTAGGTTTGGTGTCACGGTTGTCACCCAGTGCGGTAACTCATGGTGTCACCCCATGGACCTCCTCCATTAGGGCTACGGTTATTGTTAATTTAAAAATAATAAATTTCTGCTGAAACTCTGCACATAATTTTTTTTATTTTTTAGACATTCATTTTGTCATTTTGGTATCACCCCTCAGGAGGTGTCACCCGCTGCGGTCCGCACCCCTCGCACCCCTTAGATACGCCACTGCATATAAGTTCACTAGTAGCCCCGTTTCGTCATAAAACCGGGATAGCATCGTCACTAACAAGCGTGCAGTGCAGTTCAGTCACGTAAAGTAGTCCTGCAATATGCATGCATAGGTCAAATTATAACAATACGTGCATTCCGAAGCGACTCTGCAGACCGGAGTAGTGACAGCCTCAACTAGATATATACGTTGTTGACAACAACAGTTCTTTCATTACCACAGCCATAAAATGACTAGCCATAAGCCAACGATTTGGCAGCGATGGGCGCGAATGGTGGTGGTGGTGATTATGATGACGACAATGATAGTTATGATGACGTCGGCTATGATGATAATGATGATGATGATGATGATGATGATGGTGGTGGTGGTGGTGGTTGTGATGATGATGATGATGATGATGATGATGATGATGATGATGATGATGATGATGATGATGATGATGATGATGATGATGATGGTGGTGGTGGTGGTGGTGGTGGTGGTGGTTGTGATGATGATGATGATGATGATGATGATGATGATGATGATGATGAAGATGATGATGATGATGATGATGATGATGATGATGATGATGATGATGATGATGATGATGATGATGATGATGATGACGAAGATGACTATGACGACGACGACGACGACGACGATGATGATGATGATGATGTTAAAACTTACGTCTCACAGTTTCCAGTGTAGGACTTGGTGCCACATAGGGGTCGTTTAGCCTGGCACTCCTCTCTCTTACCCATCAGCCTCATCATATCATCGTCGGATTCGCTGAGGGTGACCGCTCTGCGACGGTTGTAGAGCTGTCGAAGAGCATGAGGAGTGGCGATTCGGAAGTCATCCATTATTGAGGGACTTCTATCGTAACAGCTGAGGAAGGTTTCCCGTTTAAGGAAGCACTACAAACGGAATCCCTTTCACTGTTGTACAGAATTCCGCTACGAAGAATATCTTATTCCTAAGAAAATCGTACAGGTATGCACGTAGTAGGCCTAATCGTAATCGTAAACTCCTCTTTCTGAAGCGCTACTTTTAAGCTAAGCACAGGGCAACAGCTTATTCACGAGCACTATACATATCGGAGTGGTATTTGCCATCTTCTAGCACGGCAACTCGTGTCGTTTTAACCATTCAATGGAACACCACAGACGCAATGTCTTTCACTCTACGGAATGCCGCTGCCAAGAATCTCTAACTCCGAAGAACACCGCTTTTTAGATATCGGAGTGATCTGTGTCGTCTTCTAGCGTGACGTTTTCCAATTCAAGGAAACGCTACAAACGGAATGTCTTTCAATCTACGGAATGCCACTGCCAAGAATCTCTTACTCCGAAGAAAACAGCTTGCTTGGTGATCCGTCTAAATGAGCAAGGCGATCATTTCGATGTGTTGTGGTATCTGTGATGTACTCCCGAAACATTGTTAGTTCTTGGTTTGTGTCAATTCTTCTCGTATTCAAACCTCATCATTCAATCACTCATTCACTTTGTGATTGTTTGACTAGATTAGTAATTCCGTTGTTCTCACTGAAAGATTAAAACAATTAACAGGTCAGTCAGTTATTAGCCTATACTCAACCACAGGCCTACATACATACATCGCATACAGGCCTATACGTTACATACATGTATGCATACATTACATATACTAAATTTATATACAGTCTATATATAACATTACAGCATACATTACATACGTGTATACATTACATATGCACACATTAATTTTACATACAAACATTACTCACATGCATGCATGTAGTACATACATAATACATTACGTTCATGCATTACATTACATATTGATACATACTGATTATACTCTCATCGGATATCGTGCCAATAACCGTTCACATTTACACGTATTTAATTTTGTTTAATTAGTCATTTCTGTCAATAGCTTAGAGCTAAACTGCCTATACAGATTCAACGCGCCTCAGCTCATTCAACGCCAATTTACTATTGCTATTACTAATCGTGTTTTTAACTTTTTATTAAGCTCCACTATCTTATGACGCACATCAAACGATGGCATTGAGCGATTGTGCGAGAAGAACCTGCTCAAGGTACCTAAACGGTAACCGTCTCAAGGGAAGGTCTAACCAGCGGTAAAAGTGTATTTGGCGTATGTAATATTATTATTCGCCATTGCATGGGTTTCAGCGTTGGTCTAATACAAGTTGGATTGACGAACAGAATTTTTGCTAAATAGAAGTGAGATTGATGAAACGAATCTTGATTAAATATAAGCTGGATTGATGAAAAATAACTCTTAATTAAATAGAAGTTCTATTGATGCAAAAATAATTCCTGCTTAAACAGAAGCTGGATCAATGAAACGAATTCTTGCCTTTAAACCGACTCCGGATTTGAATTGCCAGATTCCTTATTGAAGAAGTGCAGTCCCATAAGCTAGCTTGAAAGGCAGCCATAGGTATGAAGTCTTAGCGACTTCACGTTTCTTAGCCTCAGCTTATGCGGGCGGAGGCGAGTCCTCTTTCTCGCCGTTCCATCTTCCCACCGACAGTGTACGGTGAGTGTACTCATTTTAGCTAAGTTGGCTAGGGGCGCGGGTGAAGCGCAATCTCGAAACAGATTTCTCCTCTGGCGGGGATTTGAACCGCCGACCTTTCGCTTGACAGGTCAGCACTCAGCACGCTAATCACTGCACATGTTCTCCATGGGATACTCCCCAAAAAGCACATGCGTTACTCTCTCACCCCAAATAAACGCTCCCCTACTCCCTGCGCCTCCCTGCGCCCGAGACTACGAGGCCGTTTTATTCCACACGCGGACAGTATCACACGCAGATCGTTTATAATAAGAATGTTCTACTCTGTATAAATGTATGTAGGCCTACACCAAAGCGCGGATATGCAGTTGGTACAATAAAAATATACTTACTTACTTACTATCGAGCACCCTCAACCCCGAATACCTGATGCATGATGCCTTCAAAGAAGTTAGGCCTATATATCTGTGGCTTTCGAACAGCTGTGTATATTTTCAGTACAGATTGATAACACCTCATGAATCCCTGCTCAGAATATACACAGCTGTTCGAAAGCGCAGGACCGGAATCTTTGAAGCCATGCTCGGCCGTCAATAAACCTTTCTCAAATCCTGCATTGACAACACGATTAGCGGATGTTGGTAGAAATGCGAGCATCGATCACCCACTCGGTGCCATTTGCCCTTACGATTCAGGCATCTTGAACACTGGCGTATGATGTAATAAACCTTATGTTGCGCTATTCGATTCTCTGGAGAGTATCAGCACAACCGATATGTCTTTTATACTGGTATTTGAAGCATTCAGCCTTAGTGTATATAGTCAATAACAAAAGGCTCCTGTGAGAGTTTTTCTCGACATATGTTGCTGTTGCTCCCAGACGAGATCGATTAACAATCCCACGCGCTTATTTTTCACCCTTTTAGCGAGGAATAAATGATAGCACTGCATAGTGTTGAGATACAACCATGCTTTAAAAACAATCAAACATGCATACATACATACATACATACATACATACATATATATGCATACGTACGTACGTATGTACACGCATACATACAAACATACATACATACATAAATACGTAAGTACGTACAATCATACATACAAACACGCATACATAAGTTTTACATGCTTACATACGTACGTACATACATACAAATAAAATGCATTTTTTCACATTCATACTCTAAGGACTACCCTGTTGACTGTGAGGTGCCCTTGTAAATTGTCATTATCAATGCATTCATACGTACAAACAAACAAGCATACATGCAAACCTACACGCATACATGCATTGCTAAACTAAAATGGTAGCGTTGTTGACGTATCCAAATGCGAACAGAGTTCTAACCCCGATGTCATAAATTTGGCTTATGATGTCGTGCATTATAAACCCTAGCGTTCTTGAGGAAAGACAGCCTGCTTAGATGTTCTTATATTATGGTCTTCTTAGATTTTCTTCTTAGATGTTTATATTATGTTTGTATCGAGATGTTCTTCCTAGATGTTCTTCTTTATTGGTCCAGTCATGTTAGTGGTTTCTAGCCATAAAGTCCTTTTACTCCTCAGTCAGAACCCATTTGTCCCTTGCTCGCGTTGCTCTGAGGGTGGAGCTTATCTCTGCGTTCTCTGCACTTCTGGATCTGCCACTCCTGTCGGATTACCTGCAAATCCCAGCGATGTAACCGGAAGGAAGGAAGGAAAGAAGGAAGCTTGTCCAAGCAAAAGCTACCGACGCTCAACTCAAACCTGTTTCCGAACACGATCTAAACAGTTTCGTTGTGATCGACATGACAATTGGCATTATCAATGCCTTCTGGCAATGACCTTACGAGTAAGGAGTCATCTATGTAGGAATTCATTCCATATATATATATACATGTATATATACATACATATATACGCATATATATATACATGTAATTAAAATATATATTTACAAAAATAAATATACTCATTATGGCATTCCAACGCTCTCAGCACCAGATTAGTCTACTTACAAGGCGCCTTCTGTTCCAGAAAATTGACCCGTACAGGCGTACACTTTATTGTTGCATGCATGGCATTGCGCGCATGTATGATGACGATGGTGGTGGTGGTGGTGGACTGGTGGTGGTGGTGGTGGCGGCGGCGACGACGACGACGACGACGACGACGACGACGACGACGATGACGATGACGATGACGATGACGATGATGATGATGATGATGATGATGATGATGATGATGATGATGATGATGATGATGATGATGATGATGATGATGATGATAATGACGATTTATATGGCGTCGTAACACAGCCATGCCGTGCCACCAAATGTAGGCGGCTTTGGAACCACCCTCTCCTGATAACAGGTGTGGCATCCTAGCATCCGTTCCATCGTCAAAGTCAGAAAGCCTTTCCGTAATGAACGACCGACGAATTTCCGGTTTTATCGCCGTCTTCTTGGTCGCATTATATGTGAGTTATGCTGTGCATGTAAATAGCTGTAAAATTATCCTAAATTTGGTGTTATGCTCTGCACGTTAAAGGGCGTGACACCCATTCAAACGTGCAGCGGTTTAAAGGTTTCACCCGATCAATTCATTGAAAATGAGCAGGATGGCGACCATACTGTCGCAATCGAAAAACGTGTATATTTGCAGTTTACACTTATCCCAAGACAACCTGTAACGTTTACAGTACTGTTTATCCCTAGACAGCTTGTAACTTTTACAGTAACATTTTTTCTATTCAACCTGTTACGTTTACAGTTTAGGCTTATGCTTAGACAATCTGTAACGTTTACAGTTTACACCTAAGCCTAAACAATCTGTAACGTTCACCGTTTACACTTATGCCTAGACAATCTGTAACGTTTACAGTTTACACCTAAGCCTAAACAATCTGTAACGTTTACAGTTTACACTTATACCTAGACAATCTGTAACGTTTACAGTTTACTCGTATACCTAGACAGATTGTAACTTTTAAAGTTTACATTTTCCCTAGACAGTCTGTAACGTTTACAGTTTACACTTGTTTCTAGACAACATGTAACGCTTACAGTTTACACTTGTTTCTAGACAACCTGTAACGTTAACAGTTTCCACTTGTTGCTAGACAACCTGTAACGTTAACAGTTTACACAATATATGCCTAGACAACCTGCAAAAAACCATCCAGGCACTCAGGAAACCTTGGAAAAACTTATACACGTTAATCGTCTAAACACACGAGAATTATGGAGCAATTATAGCCAAAGATAAACTTATCCGCCAAACGAGTAACAGATCCGCCAGAGACACTTTGCAAAGCAATTCGCCGACTCTAACCGCCTCAGCTGGTGGTATGGTTGAAATGATTACCGATAACGTACGGATACCTCTCTCGCATACCTTTTCGTTCTGACTTACAGGGCTCACGAATAGAGAAACTTTATCACAATGCATGTAGAACTCCGCTAATGCCGTACTCGAGCCTATATAGATGCACGAGGAGCGCGACGCTAATTGTCTTCGTTATGCCATAGCGTCGTTAAATATAAGTACCCATGTTAAATTCCGCCATTGCTGCACTTGAGTGATAGTCAAAAGCCTGAAGAAAGGAGGAGGGCGACGCTAATCATCTTTGTCATGGCACCGTATACCGTTAGACAGCAACTAACTATCTATTTCCCAATGTCCGTATTCAATTAGGATAAACATCTACATTTATCTTAATCTAACGTTGCTCATAATCCTGTAATCAGCCGTTTTCGTTCGCTTTGCAACTGTAGACTAACGTAGAACCATAATTACTTAATAAATTCCGCAGCTTTCACTAATTGCGATTGATTTTTCCGGCTGTAGCGACGTGCTAGCTTCACTAATGAACACTCGACATGTCTTCGTATTCTTCCACGGCCAGGCCAGCGCTCCAGACTAAATGCCTACGTTAGTTGCTAGCGTGAGCCACCGAGAGCCATAATGAGCCACCGTGAGCCATAATGAGAGTCACCGTGAGCCACCGCATCGAACTTAATTCCATCGGGCTTCGCTCTTCCACTTAGCCACATGACACAAATCGAATTCGACGTCG
>JACEVL010006451.1:1802500-1827500 GCA_020284085.1 Aporrectodea caliginosa
TACGACGCGTCGTGCGTTCATGTTACGGAAAAACAGACATGTAGCCTACGTCAAAGACGCTGTATTGCTGTAACTGTATAGGCCTATAGGTCTAAGGGGAAAATTGTCCATGATAAGCCTGCTTAGAAATGCAGAATTTATTATGTAGCCTAAATGATTAAAAAAAAAAATTATCGAAATCAAGTCAGAAGACTTCAAACAACGATAATGGCGCGATATAATATGCTAACAATCAAAATCGACATGTAGGCCTAACACTGAAGCCTATACGATAAAAACAATTATAAATGGCATGAATAACCTTTAAATTCGTTTAGCATTTGTACATGAAGTAAGTTGAATAAAAGTGTAGACTACGTTGGAGCTGCACTTTTGAACACCGGTGTTCAATTAAGGACTCGTTGGTATGCTATATTTGAACGCATGCGTTCAATTTTTGACCACGACATGATGAATATTAATCTCGTCTTCGTCCGCGAATTCGTGATCTTGTCGAATAGTTCACCAAGTTTGTGTTAAATATTCAGTCGGGCATCGCAGTAGAAATTTTTATGAAATCGAGATATTATAATAATCTTATGTTTCGCTTTGTTTACGATATATTTTTTCATTTTGCAAAGCCATACGTCCATCGAGGCTCAACCATATGGTTCATGAATATTAAAATTACGTCTACGTACGCGACCCACTTTCGTTTTTGGCGGAATGGCGGTTATGTTTCGAAAAAATCTGTTGGAAAGGTTCATTTTGTGCTTAAAATTGTTGTAAAACTACACAAGCGTGAGTATTATTTTTTCCACACGAAATGTGCAAACGTGACCTCATTATATTCAGTAGCAAATTTGCAAAGTAGGCTACTTTAGACGCTATAGCCTATGCATAGTACTTGTAATATCGCAACTTCTGATTCCTCGGTATCAATTTATTATGGAAGGCAATTAACCCATTAGCACCTAACATGGATAATAACCCATTTAGCACTTAACATGGATGGATAATAATTGCTTTCGGTGCGATTCTTGTATTTTTGGGAACAATTTTTTCTCAGATTTAAAGACTCCATGAGGCTTGCGCCAGATCATTTCAGCATGAAGCAAATTTCAGAGTGGCATGCGGGTACGCAGCACAGAAATATTACAATTTAAAAGTGCATGTACATCGTCATCACAAACAGGTCATAAATACTGCTGTCAAATTTGCTGATTAAGGGTCAGATCCAATAACTTCAAGTGACAAGGGCGAAGTAGTTGGTAGTGGTGTTTCACTGCCTGGATTTGATGTTGTTTAACATGCTTCCGATAGCATTTGGGAATTTATAAAGTTTATAATTAAATGTGATTTTTTTCTTTACAGATTAAAAAACGTAAAGTTGATGTTAGAGTTCATTATTAAGTAGACAGTGTTAACTGCTAGAATAGATAATAGATTGGATCCCAAAAGTCTCTTTAAAACACATCAATTTCAAAACAGGCTTTCGAGTGGTCCATTAGAAGTTTGGGGATTATTACGATTATGATTATTTGTGTGGTCTCTTTTTGTATAGGGTGCTGGCCGAATGTTACTCGTGTACCAGTAGTTCACTTGTAGAGCACGAGACACATTTCAGCCAGGGAAGTGAGAAGGAAAGAGGCCAGCATTTTCCAGCTTTCTCTGTAATAGTTGTGTTGAAGGTCAGTGACCGTTGATTCAGAAAGTTTTCTGTGGTCTAATTTTTATTACAATTTCTCATTGCTATAAATTTACACAAAATGCAAGGAGCAATTCAATGTGCCATGGTGAAAACAAATAATTTATAATAATGGTTTGCAAATTAGGCCTACTGTTGAATGTAAGTTCTTTTTAAGGATATTATAACAGTTTCATTAGTTGAATGTTCAAGCCATTTTATAAACTAAAACTGATACATTTTCAGCTGCTCAAATATATTTCCATATTTGATATTTTCAACCTATGCAGTGTACCTAAGCTATAGGACAATGATGATTCGTACAATTGCTTCTCTCTGTGTCTTCGTGCCTGCCTTTCAATGTGCATAATGTTCAATCAAACGTCATCTATTACATTTTTACACATACTGTAGTACTAGTCATTCTGAATGTTGTGCACTTTGTTTCAGATCATTGCAGACAATGCATGCTGTGGCACAGTCTTTGGAGACAGCGGAGAGTGAGCCCTGCATATCGTTGCTCTGACAGTGAGCGACGACATACCCGCATTTTCATTGTGGGTGTCACTGGGTGACACAGCTGTGACTAAAGTGCCAAAGACCAATATTCTGAGTGCCACCCTGCTGCTGCTTGTCTCACACTATATTTTCGACCTAGAATACTCTAGGTTTTATGCTAATCTTTTGGGCGTTCTCCAAACTCTGACAATTATGTGAAGGACACCAGCAAGCAGTTCAAATTTTTCATTACAAAACTGTGCTGTTATTTAAAGTTTGCCGGAGTCATTACCCGAGATTAACTACGTCTTATCCTGTGACACTGACAAAATCTTACAGAACCATTATTTGCAGGATTTTCAGTTGCTAAAGTTGAATGTGAAATTTGAATGTTAACAATTATCATCAATGTCAATGGCATTGTAATTAATTTCAAGTTAATCATTATTTGCAGGATTTTCAGTTGCAGGATATTTGTAGTTCTATGTTCTGTTGGAATTGCATACATGTGTGCTTTTATATTTTTGATTAGCATTTGGATTTAAATTTAAATATCCATGAGACTTGGTTGTGGGTCATTCACATATATATTATATCCGGACAGAGGGAGGGAGGGTCATGCAAATGCGGACAAGGGAGGAAGTCTTATGGCTTAAGATGGGTCTGCATGTACATGTACAAGGCTTTTAGTTCAACCTGCTTTAAGCACTAACTTCATTTATAAGATGGGAGACATTGATTCAGTTTTTACAGCTTTGAGTGCTGTAATTGACGTATGGAAACTTGCTTTACTTTCAAGTTTCAAATAGCATGTATATATTCAGACAATTCAATTATGCATGTGCTTATAAATTAAGATATAGAACAAGAAGTTTTGTAAGGGTGTCTTCTGCATGTTAGTGCATTATAATTGTTACCTGGCTTTGGAGTGCAGACGTCTGCAAAGTGGGAGAGTAAGGCCAAAAGCGGACAAAGGGTGATGGAGGGTCCAAAGGAGGTATTTTTGGGGGCGTCCTTTATGGACGAACCCTTGCTGTGCAATTGCATTGAAGTATGATTATTTTATATCTCAATTCTGACTTTCATATAATAGATGTGCTAATATTTTGTCTTAATTTTTGAATATATTAGGCCTATACATGCAATTGCTTTCGTTATATTGTATTGTATATTATGTATATATACGTGTATTCTCTCAACTCTGAAGATGTGTGGTTATGACAAGTGTTCCTAGGTTGGGAATACTAGTGTTCATGAAGAGAACATTGTTGTGTTCCTTTCATGAGCACTAGCGTTTAGAGCAGGGTTTGAACGCCCGGACGCGTTCTATTAGTGTTACATTTACGCGTTAAAGCATTTGCACACGTCATGCGTTAACGAGTAGAACACCCATCAAGCGTTTAAAAATCGTAACACTAGTGTTCATAAATTTAATGCTAGCGTTAACATTAGAAACGCCGGACGCGTTCTATTAGTGACGCGCATAGGTGTTCAATAATCATAACACTAGTGTTCAAAAACTTAATGCCAGCGTTAACATTAGAAACGCCGGACGCGTTCTATTAGTGACGCGCATAGGTGTTCAATAATCATAACACTAGTGTTCAAAAACTTAATGCCAGCGTTAACATTAGAAACGCCCGGACGCGTTCTATTAGTGTTACAATTTGGCGTTTAAAAATGTGTTCTAGTTGTGAACACTCGGCTTTAGAGTGTAGAATAGGTTAATTGGACAGTTTAATTGCCGAACCGTAGTAAATCGGTTTAGCCACTTGGTCAGTGACAAATAAGGATCGCGATGCTCTAGTAATCATGCATCTTTAACGATGGCCCGTCCGGCGACTTTTCTCAATTACAGCCGAGCAATCACCTTATAAAATGAGCTGTCGACTTTGCTCGAGGGCTTTCTCCCTTCTGCAATTAAACGCCGAATCAATTTCGACACCTCAAAAGTTGTTCTTCCAACGATCGGTCAAATGTCGTTCCTTGCACGTGGCACGATGGTCGATTGGTTAGAGCTTTCGACCTGTAAAGCATGTCGTCTTGGCCAACGGTGGGGCCCGATAGCGCATTGGATAACACAATGGCACAGAGAGCGAGAGGTACCGAGTTCGAGTTCCGTAGGGCGGACATGCTTTGTAGGCTGCTATTAGCGCCGTGTATTGCAGGCTGTCTGTTCTGTTAGTAGTGCTGCTATTAGCGCCGTGTATTGCAGGCTGTCTGTTCTGTTAGTAGTTAAGATTTATGTCTTCTGTCATTTGTGTTCTTGTGAATTGCTTCAATTGCATAATTGTACATTGTAACCGGTTGCGGTTTGTCAACCGGATTGTTTCAATAAACGAAAATATTATTATTATTATTATTATCATTATTAACGCGAAGAACTTACACTTTGCTAGAAAAAGCGTCATATAAAAACTTTTATGCAGCATTATTATCAAATGCCATCCATATTTTCTTTTTCCTCGAACACTTACTTTCAGATTCAAGAAACTCGCAGTTTTGCCGTAGTCTTTCGAAGCAATCTTAAGGGAAAATACTTCTTCTTCTTCCTCCTCAGCTTCCTGTTCCTGTTTCTCTTCCTTCTTCCTTCTTCTTCTTCCTCTTCGCCTCGCATATCTCTTCCTGTCCTTCTTCTAGTTCTTCTTGTTCATCCGCTCCTTTTTGTCCTTATTCTTTTTATTATTGTTGTTGTTCTTCTTCTTCCTCTTCCTCTTCCTCCACCTTCTAATCTTCCTCCTCCTCCTTCTCCTCCTCCTCCTCCTCCTACTCCTCCTCCTCTTCCTCTTCCTCTTCCTCTTCCTCTTCCTCTTCTTCTTCTCTGTGTCTGACCTGAGACCAGAAATTCTACCATAGTCATGTAGCCATATTAGAATGCAATGTAATGGAAACCGAGTGGAAGAAGACAGATGGCTGTTGGCCTCGCACTTATTCGACTGAATATCCACCCATGCGTCATAATTACCATAGAAGCATAGAAGCATGTGGGAAATTGACTGAACGGCAAGGATTCGCTCCACCAAATAATGGTTTTCGGTTGAGTTGAGAACCCAAGACTGATCAAAGAGACATCACGATTCAGTTCTGAGGGTCGGTGGCACCAACACTATAATCCGGATCGGTCACATTCTTTTATCCGAAAAAGATTCGGTCATCTGTAAGAATCCTTATTAAAATAGTTACAGTTATGGTGTTATTTACCACCTGTGCCAAGAGCTGGCTACCTTTCGAAGTGCAATTGCAATTGCAATGCGTAATTACACGAACCGCATTTTAACTTACAGACTCTATGAGAAACGTACGTTTCCAGAACGCTCAGTCTTTGAAGTCAGTCAGTCAATTCCTAACTTAGTCAGTCAGTCAATGGATAAATTATTCATTTAGTATTTAAGTTAATAATTTTCTTGGCCTATCAGTCAATCAGTCAGTCGGTCATTAAGTAAGTAGCAAGTCAGTCAGTCAGTCATTCAATGGTTCAGTCATTAAGTTGTTTAGTCAGTCGGTCATTAAGTAAGTTATAAGTCAGTCAGTCATTCAATGGTTCAGTCATTAAGTTGTTCAGTCAGTCGGTCATTAAGTACGTATCAGGTCAGTCAGTCATTAAGTCGTTCAGTCATTCAGTAAGTCAGATTGGTTTTGATTGGCAAATTCTGCTCCCAGAAGACCAGTTTCTGGACGCCATTTGGCGAGAGAAAAGGAAAAAGGAAATCAAGAGGAACGTAAGCGATGCATTCGTTACGATCGTCTGCAGACGTCCGTTAATCAAACCTGCATTTAGCATAGAAGGATTCAGAAAGTCTTTTGTGTAGTAACTGGACGCGAATCGATATATGTGTGTGTGTGTGTGTGTGTGTGTGTGTGTGTGTGTGTGTGTGTGTGTGTGTGTGTGTGTGTGTGTGTGTGTGTGTGTGTGTGTGTGTGTGTGTGTGTGTGTGTGTGTGTGTGTGTGTGTGTGTGTGTGTGTGTGTGTGTGTGTGTGTGTGTGGTCGACGTAGTTTTGGAAATAGATCTAATCGGTTTGGTAGGGTGTACTGCATGCGTGTCCTGATGCGTTTTTCGTTCAGACACTCTGATATAGAAGTCCACACACCGCTGGCACTTCGCTTGTTAGCGATAGAAGAAGACGAATGTTCAGACAAGAGAAAAAATGGAAAGAGGAAGACAGAGATGGAGCGACAAATTGGAAAAGTGAAAGAGAGACAAATGGAAGATAGAGAGAGAGGGAGAGTGACAAATGAAAAGACTGACAGAGAGACTAACGGTAAACCAGACAGACAGAGAAAACGGAAACAGAGCTAGAGACAAATAGACAGATAGAAATAGAGAGAGAGAGAAACAGAAAGAGTGACAGAGACAGCTGAATGAAAATGACTAATGCAGGGGCAGACAAACGAGAGAGCGAGACATGTAGAGACAGAGAGAGACATAAGAAGAAACGGAAGCAGAGGGACATACAGAAAAGCAGAGAAACAACTGAAAAGAAAAATGACTTAGACAGAACAGACAAACGAAAGAGAGAGCCAGAGACAGAGACAGACAGACAGAGACAGACAGACAGAGACAGACAGACAGAGACAGACACACATACACAGAGAGAGGGAGAAAGACGAACAAACAGGGACAGAGAGACGAAGAAAGAAAAGCAGAGGCAGAAAAATAGACAACCATATAGTAACACTAGGAAAGGCAAGGAGGCAACAGACAGGCAGACTCACACAGAGAAAATGACTTAGAACAGACAAACGAAAGAGAGAACCAGAGACACAGAGACATACGAAGAAACAGAGACTCACAGAAAAACAGAAGCAGAAAAATAGAAACCTTATAATGACGCTAGGAAGAGCAGGGAGAGACAGACAGACTAACAGAGAGACAGATTAAGGAGAAAACCGAGTGGATGGCAGACAGGAAGAGAGAATGGCTGCAGCAGCTACTAGAGGCACGACATGGCAACGGATGCCGACCGGTCCTTTCGTAATGGCACGCTCCTCTCATCATCTGCGACCGTCTGCCATCTGCCTTGGCATCAACGGCAGCTGCTGCAGCAGACGATGACGTGAAGCATCATTATGTGACATCGAGTACGATAGAGTGGCACGCTTTCTTATATGGCTTAGCTTATGTCTTTGTCTGCATGACTATGTCTCTGCCTCTGGCTCTGCCTCTGTCTCTATCTCTCTTCTTACTCTGTCTCTGTCTCTCTGTCTGCCTCTGCCTCTGTCTCTCTTCTTCCTCTGTCTCTGTCTATCTGTCTGCCTCTGTCTCTGTCTCTCTTCTTACTCTGTCTCTGTCTATCTGTCTGCCTCTGTCTCTGTCTCTGCCTCTGCCTCTGTTCTCTGTCTCTGTCTCTGTCTCTGTCTCTGCCTCTGTATCTGTCTCTGTTTCTGTCTCTGGCTCTGGCTCTGCCTCTGCCTCTGTCTCTGTCTCTGCGTCTACCTCTGTTCTGACTCTGTCTCTGTCTCTACCTCTGCCTCTGCCTCTGCCTCTGTCTCTGTCACTATCTCTTTTCTAACTCTGTCCCTGTCTGTCTGTTTGCCTCTGCCTCTGCCTCTGCCTCTGTCTCTGCCTCTGTCTCTGTCTCTGCCTCTGCCTCTGTTTCTACCTCTGCCTCTGCCTCTAGTAAGAACATTTCACTAAGTATGTTTTTCGTATATATTGCTATTGCACAGTCTACCTGTTAGCGGCGTGTCTATCAGCTTTTGTTATCAATAAACTAATGTAATAATAATGTTGGTTTTTTGGGCATGCAACTCAATCAATCAATCAATCAATCAATGAAACTTAATATAGCGCCCCTTCAAGATATCTACTCAGAGGCGCTCCCGGCCCAACCACGGCTGAAAAGAATAGTTTTCAGAGAGGTATAAAATGCAGGTGAAGAGTTCCTAGGTAAGAGACGGAGCTCAACTGTGTTATATCTTCATTGAACAAGAGAAGCGCGGTTCCGATACAATAAACTTACTGAGTAATGGGCAATTCACTATTCTAAGGTGATTGAACCTGGCAAGTGAATTACAGGCTATAGACAAGCAGATGATCGTATATGGTAGAACGCTTGGATGGATGGATCCAGAGTCTAAACGACATCTATGCCGGTGTCACGAAATAGAGTATCCCCTAAATTAGTATCCCTTAGCGAAATGAAGTGTCAGGTTTAGTTTGCATTATCGGCGGTTTCTAAGTGTATTCAGTCGTACTGTTTGGATTTATTGTACACATACAATTTTTAAAGTTGCGTATCTTTAGTTTGTACGTCGACCTGAAATTAATTTACTTCGTTTTTGGTGATTTTGACTGGGTTTTCGTCTTGGCTATCGTGATGCGTATGACGATGGGGATAGAATGGTTCATCCCCCCCCTCGGATACTCTACACCGGTTTATTCCATCCGGGGGATATGCTTTAGTTTAGAGGGATAGAATATCACGGGACACCGGCATCAAAGACTGTTGACGTCGATAAACTATTTATTGTTTACCAGTTCTCACCGTTCGATGGCATTATGCAGCATAGCAGGGAGAATATTTCCCAGATTATTTTACCGATGATGATCTTTTTTGCTTTGTTACTGACAGATGAAAGCACAGACACTGTTTCGCTTGCTGCTGCAAACGGTCTGGCCAACAGTAATCCTGGACAGCCTACTGCACCACAGACGCTGTTGATACAGTTGTTATAAGCTAGTTTTCGGCTACCAAGCTGTGCAGCCAATTGGCCTTTGAGACTCTCTACAGCTTTTACTGATCTGGCTGATCTATCAGCACAGCTGCAGGTTCCTTGAACTTCCTTCGAGTGGTGCTGTAGATGCTGCAAATAAAGATTTGGTTGGTTTGGTTAACGTGTCTTAGTCTTTTGGATTCACAGTACATTAATTTTTAAGATGCTGTAAACGCATATATACTCCAGGATCAATGCGTCCTAGAGTACATGGATTTATAGCACCTGTGGATCCAGTTTCTATAGTTCTTCATCACAAGCTTAATTCATTCGTTCAATCATTCGTTCATTCATTCGTTCATTCGTTCGTTCATTCGTTCATTAATTCATGTATGTGTTCATTCAGAGCATTTATATAGCGTATTTCCAAGATAACTACTCAGAGGCTCTGCCAGTCCAACCCCAACGGGAAAGAACAGTTTCTAGTTTCAAGTGTTTATAGAAGTGCCTGCAGAATTTCTAGCTAAGACGATGCATAGATCAAAAGAGAGTCTCTTCAATGCAGGTAGCAGATAATTAATTAGAACTTGATGATCTGCTATTGTTTGAGGAACCGTGTGATATACGGTTACTTTTTGAACCACATCTGTGAAATTATTGCATAGACGTCCCCGTATTACCATTAATATTTTTAGTGGGCCTAATGCATTTTTCTTTATTTGCTATTCTAAGAAAGCATATCAAATATCAATATTCAGTACTTTATTACGCCCGAAGGCAGAAACAAATCAGACGTCACAACATACATGCACAAATCTGAACAAACGTAAAGTCAAACGCACAGACTGCGAAAATGTTCGTAAAGATCATTTATGCGACTAAATTTACCGTTCAAGATGCCGGCAAGTTCAGAGTCACAAAGAAAGTGCTCAACAACGTAACACCAGAAAATATCCTGGAGAAAATTAGATGTCGAATGAACTAGTCGCCTATAGAACATCAATATTGGCATCATATAGGATGATATGCAGGCGCGTAACTAGCATTACGCAATTACGCAACTGCGTAAAGATTTTAGCAGCTCTCAAAAAATTTTTAACCGTTTAGATTACTTTTTGACATTCTAGATTACTATTATTCGTTGAATTTCTAATGTGCAGACTTTATTACTGTACAGTCAGTAAAACATTTCCCTTTGCCGACATAGTGAAGACTGCAAATTTCGTGGCACTTCTGAAATTTCGATCACAGACCGACACTATAGATTAAATCATCGTAAGCTAATGTCATCTGGTCCACGCAAAACCCAGTACATAAGTCCGTTGCGCCAGCAGCTCGCCAAAATTGATTTGGCCAGGAGTTCCCGCAGATTACTTTCTCACAGTGGCAAGAAATTAATTAATGGATAAATCCAGGCAGGCTATCAACTTTATAAAATAAAATTATAGGTGTGTATGTAATGAGATCGACGATCGTCATGAAAACTGCAATCTCTTAGAGAAAATAACATATCCAAAATTAAGTGGCCAAGGGCAGCATTTTGGGCCGTCGCCCCGGGCGCCATTTCAGCTGCGTACGCCATTGCTTTCTCATCCTTTGTCCGGGACCTTGGTGTCACATTAGACCAAGAACTAACGTTCACGCGGCATATCAGCCTGCTATGCCGCGATTGTGTATACCAGCTGGCAGCTGCGTCAGCTTAGAGAGGTCTTCGGTTCCTTAACCTTTAATGCTGCCTTAATGCTTATCCACTTCTTTGTTGTTTCCCGTCTTGATTATTGCAGCGCCCTCTGCGTGGGTTTTCCGGCGACTCGGGTTGGGTGCTTGGTTCGGGTCTTACGCTCGGCGGAACGCTATATTGGTTGCATTCCAAGATTCCGCCATGTTACTGACTATATGCGGGATGTCTTGCATTGGTTTCCTTTCCCACAGTGGATCGCTTACCGGATCTCTTCCTTGGTCTGGCGCTGATGTGGTCTCTGTTTATCTACAGGAGCACCACCCTCAGCATCCAGCACCGTGGTTCTCCTCGCTCTTCTAGGCAGGCTGAGGTTCTTGTCTCCCGGTCGCGGACTTCTATTCTGCAGCGCCGTGCTTTTTCTGTTGCTCGCCTGCAATCTGTAATGGGCTTCCTTTGGCACTACGCCTAATGCCGAGAGCCCTTCAGATCACGTTCTATTCTAACTTGAAGACTGTTCGGACTTCGGAGTTGGGTCGGGTGCGCTCCTAAGTAGATAATCTTGAAGGGGCGCTATGTAAATCTCTGTAATGAATGAATGAATCATAATTTCCCAAAGAGCTGATATAAAATGTTATTACTTTTGACCAAAAAGATTGTCTCCAAAATGGACCATTACAAACCAACAAATAAATTTATTTTCTTATGCTTTAGTTAATTGCTTTGATGAGTCTGTTTGTTTCAAGTCCACGTTGGTTGCTGGGACTTTGCAGCTGAACCCATTTTAAAAATCAAATTATGAAATTATAATTATAATTTTCCAAAGAACTTATGTAAAATGTTATTACTTTGAATCAAAAGTTGGTCTCCAAAATGCACCATTACAAACCCCTAAATGAAAATTTTTCTTACCCTGGGGAGAGGGCACAGCCCCCTCCCCAGACCCCTCCCCTCAGAGTTCTTAAAAACTGCGTAATTTTATGGAAGACCTGGTTACGCCACTGATGATATGGGACCCATTTGGACTCAATCCAACAGTGCTAGGCACACTGATAGAATATCCGGTAATGTATGCGTGCTGACAGATTATTCGTAAGACTTCTACTCCTAGTTGCCAAGACGCACACGGGGGATCCGTATTAAGGTCATCCTATTCCCAAGATGCATTCTCTCCGTATTTGGATAAACTAAAGTACTTAGCGGGTATACGGTGTAATGCATGTTCTCTCTGGCAGTTCGCATGTGAAATGGGGAGACCGCATATAGAGTGCAGATTTTATGTTTCGTGCTGGTATCTGTATTGTCATTATGTCGTTATGGCGTCTTTGGGCACTTTTCCCTGTATATATAATATAATATATATCCTGTTTATTTTCGCGGGGCTTAGCACACTGGGAGCGCTTCTGAACGGTTCACCCTACGAGAGGCGCTTTACAAATACTTAAATACGATACGATGATACGATACGATATATACAATTATACATACATATATATATATATATATATATATATATATATATATATATATATATATATATATATATATAAGGTAAAGTGGAGATATACTAAGACGGACAGATATTGCGGAGGGATAAAGAGAGCGTTAGAAAGGCAAATGAGGAAGAGAGAGAGAGAGACTGCGAGCGAGAGATGGAGAGATAAAGAGACAGGAGAGAGAGTGACGGAGAGAGGGACAGATAGATAGACAGACAGACAGAAAGATTGATAGAGAGAGAGAGAGAGAGAGAGAGAGAGAGAGAGAGAGAGAGAGAGAGAGAGAGAGAGAGAGAGAGAGAGAGAGAGAGAGAGAGAGAGAGACAGAGAGAGACAGAGAGAGACAGAGACAGAGAGAGAGAAGGGAGAAGACACGCACGAGACATGCCGGGCACAGACTAAATGATGACGATCCTCATTAACGGAAAATCAATAAGCGACCCTTAACACTGACCACCTTTTTCAGGAACCATCGCCAGGAGCAGAACATAATAAGCGAAGCCAGTACAGGTATAGTTATAAGTTGCTTGCTGTGTGCGCACCTTAATTATCGTCAATGGTCATCTCCTCGTACCTCATCAGCATTGACACAGATTGCGCAAATTGATCATACCAGGCAAGATAAACGGCGGCATGCTATACCAGGTGCAAGGATTCGCCCACAGTGTAGCGTAATGTAACGTAATAATAGCCTTAAACTCGTGGTAGGTAGGCCTAATACGTTTTGTACATTCAGAGCAGATGATGTACATGTATAATTCTGGAACCATCTCGCGGTAAATATAATTATAATTAGACCAATAATTTATTTGCACGGCGAGGGAAAAAGAGACAGAGAGAGACAGAAACAGACAGAGAAAGGCAGAGAGACAGACAGAGACAGACAGAGACAGAGAGACAGACAGAGACAGACAGAGAGACAGAGAGAGACAGAGAGAGACAGAGAGAGACAGACAGACAGAGTGAGAGAGAGAGAGAGAGAGAGAGGGAGGGAGAGAGAGGGGAGACATAGAAAGACAGAGAGACAGAGAGAGACAGAGAGAGAAAGACAGAGAGAGACAGAGAGAGACAGACAGGCAGACAGAGACAGAGAGAGACAGAGAGAGAGACAGAGACAGCGAGGAGAGATAGAGACAGACAGACAGACAGAGACAGACAGACAAAGAGAGAGAGAGCGAGCGAGAGAGACAGAGACATATGCATACATAGCCTACATACGATGTCATACGTACATAATATATCAATGAAGTTCCGTGTATCGCGGACTCTGCTGCAATGTCGTCACTCTACAGAGACTACACTATCGACGCAACTTCGTCCAGAACATCTGAACATAATTGTCATCTGCCAACATTGGATATGAATTCATTGATTTGGCTCATGTGCACAATTTAATTTTTTTATATAAACCCAAGCATTGAAGATTGAATCGAGTTTGTTTAACGCGTTAATAATGAGTACGTGTTTTGTAAATAATATTACAATAGTTTTGGTTTTACATCGGGTTTTAAATATGGATATGTATTTGACACGTCGCGCCTAGCACTGGGCTGCAGCACTAGAATGATTATTATAGTAGTCTGAGACATTTATATTAGGGATTATTTATTGGTCAAGAATATATATAAATACTTATGCATGTGTATTTAATATTTATTTATGATATATACATAAGCTATGCATTTATGATATTTATTTATGATATATAGGCTACATATGCATTTATGATATTTATTTATGATATATGCTTTGTAGCCTAATATTAATTTATAATATATACATATGCATTTAGCCCATGGTACATGTATGTGTGCATGAGTGTTAGAGAGACACAGACAGTGAGACAGAAACAGTTTGAGTCAGAGCAGCATAGAGACAGAGAGAGACACACACAAACACAAACAAAGAGGCAACAGAAAGACAGAAGAAATGGACAGGAGAGTAGCGTGGCATCAGGTGTTTCATTTGCGCTAACGAACTTCACAATTTTCTCGGTGCACGCTCTTCCCCTACGGGCGATTTCGACTCCTCATCCATCTACCCTCCATCTGTTGGATTCTGTCCCTCTTCCACGTTCTCTGTCTTTCTCTTTCCTCCGTTAACCTTTCTCTCCTCGTCGACTGTCTCCGTCTCATCAGCTTTTCCCAGCACTTCTCAACTCCCACCACGTGCTGTTATTCCTCTCGCCTTCACTTCCTGGAAGCCCTCCCACACGACGTTGCACACTGTGGGTCTTAATGAAGGGATAGACGGAAGAAGGAAGAGTTGGAAGAAGGAAGAGCCCGAAGGATGGAAGAGAGTATCGGATGTGAAAGACAGTCAGGAAGAGAGTGAAAGAGAAACACCGAAAGAAAGAAAGCGCAAGAAATGAAGAAAGATGTACATTGTACATATAATTATGTAACAAGATATGAAGATATATATATATCTAAAGAAAGAGACAGAGACAGACCGACAGACAGAGACAGACAGATAGGGGAAGAGAGAGGAGACAGAGACATATTGAGAGACAGAGACAGAGACAGAGGGAGACAGACAGATAGAGACAGATGGACAGAGACAGAGGTGGTGTAGAGAATAGAGAGAGAGAAGGATCAATCAATATCCGTTTAGAGAGAGAGAGAGACAGAGAGACAGAGAGAGAAAGATAGAGAGGTTAGAGAATAGAGAAAGAGACAGAGAGACAGGGAGAGGCAGATAGACAGAGAGAGGCAGAGGGAGACATCAGAGATAGAGAGAGGGGGTTAGAGAATAGAGAAAGAGACAGAGAGAGACAAAGAGACACAGAAACAGAGAGACAGAGACAGAGACAGAGAGAGCGCCATAAGGCGTTGGAGAGGAACAGGGAAGTGGAGAACGTAGGAGGACGGGAGGAAGAAGGAAGCTGGAGGTGACGAAGGTCGCGGATTAATCTCCCTCCATCGACCGACTCCTGTCTGTCTTCTGACCGTCCTCCGTCTTTTATCGACGACCGTTATCGAAGTTCTAATCATCATTAGGACCACGCGGACAGCAGAGGAAGAAAATGGTTGACAGAATGAGAGATGGTAGGAACGTAAGAAAGAAAGGGAGTGGCAGGAAGAATATAACTATTTGATGTGGTTCAAAACGAGGATCCTCATAGCTTTTACATCACCCACCAGTGTAGCAGAGACAGGCCATATCTCTGTATGTAGGTGTGTGCGTATGTGTGTAGGCGTGTGTTCATGTGTGTCGATGTGCGTGTGTTTAGGTATGCCTGTGTGTGTGTGTTTGTTTGTGCGTTTGTGTGTGCGCGTTTGTGTCTGTGTATATTTTTCTATTAATGAAAAGATTGGTTTGATGGTTTGCAAATCGTCAGATGCTTAGAAACCTTTTGGAAACGAAAATCGATTAGAAACATTAGCGCATTGGATAACATCTGGCACAGAGAACGAGAGGTACCGAGTTCGAGCCCCCGTTGGGCGGATATGCTTTGTAGGCTGCTATTAGCGCCGTTGTATTGCAGGCTGTCTGTTCTGTTAGTAGTTAGGATTGTTTCAATTGCATAACATGTAAATGTACAGCGCAGTGAGTTTGTCGGGTGCTTCATTAAAGAAAAGATATTATTATTATTATTATTATTATTATTATTATTATTACATCATTTTGCAGACAGACAAAGATAGACAGAGGGGCAGAGACACAGACAGACAGGGCCGGCCTTAGGCACAGGCAAAGCAGGCAGTTGCCTGGGGCGCCAAAATCTAGGGGCGCCATTTAAAAAAAAAATGTGTTCTAACAGTTTTATGGTTCTCACTTTTCTTAGCCATTTTTCAATTACAATGAATATTTTCATTTGAATTCAAAACTTTCGATCATCGAACACATATAAAATAATTTTTTATTTCATTGCACCTTTTCTAGTAAATTTCAATACCGCACAAATTTATTTTTCGCCATTAAAATTGAATTATTTCACGTCAGTCTGTACTCTGTAGTCTGTATCTGTAATAGACCTGACCGTACGTTAATCTGATGCTGACATTCTGAAAATGAAAATGACAACAATTGAAGAAATATTGTAAAGTAGGCTATATTTATTATTCTATGTAGGCCAATCATTATTAAATAAAGTTTGTTGACTGCCGAGGACACATCGAAGTTGCATAAAATTTATTAGTTAATTATCTGTAAAAATATGTACATTTAGGCCTACATTGCAATAATACTTGTCTTAAATATATCTAAATCAATTTATTGTTTTGATCCTATGAAATTAATAAATTATGTAAAACCCTATAAAGCGTCAGAAGTTATCGGCTGCTCAAAATTGTAAAAAAAACAAGAAACAGAAGTTATATATAACTTATATATATTCGTTTAATAATGCATCACTAGGTTGACACACCGCAACCCATTACAGAAAGTGGTATTGCCAGATAAAAAGAAGAATGGAAATAATTAATAGTTTTGAAATATCTGTTCCAGCAAAGGGCGACTTGTTCAACGGGGCAACATCAAACTCCTAAATAAAATCCGTGGGAAATAAATCCTGTCATCTTTAAGCGGTAGCACAAAGTCATGTGGTCTGGGTCGAAGGTCATGGTGGCGGACAACAGTTGGAGGGAAGATCGGACGGAGCACATGAGTTCTGCATCGGACAACCGATCGTAGTAGTCCGTCTTCTGCGTCGCCCACCATCGCCGCAGCTCCCCGTGAAGTATCAAGAAGCAAAAAGGATGACTTTCCAACTATTTCAATAAGACTGAAATTACTTTAGCTGATAGTGTTAGGTACATAGTACCCAGTCCTCAGGTAGTAATTTATTTGTAATATAGGCCTAGGCCTACTAATATCGCAGGTATATGCTTAAATTGCCTTCAGCTTAAATGTGTTTGATAAACTGAAACCTTATGGAGAAAACTACAAGCAGAAAAAGATTTCTCTTTACTTGAACAAATAATTTTTTAAATAAATATTGTAAGTTTTCATATTTCGGCAATTCGATTTTTTGGGTAATCCGAAGTGTCTATGCATTTTACCATTCCCTAGAATTCAAATTATCCAGGGTTGAATGTACTAATAAAAATTATGAAAAATAAATAACTCAGTTGAGCGTATCATTCTTGCTGGTTCATCATTAGGCTGTGACGTCGGGTGGACAGCGGAGTGGAGATCAGAGGGCGCCAAATGTAAGCTTTGCCTGAGGCGCCATTTGGGCTAGGGCCGGCCCTGCAGACAGAGACAGAGACATAGACAGAGACACAGACGTACAGATATGAGGAGGGAAAAATCAATGTAGGTTTGCTATAGTAGACCCATCCCATCTCTGTTTTCCCACAAACCCTTCACTTTAAAATAAATGTCTCTTTATTCGGTACTTCTGTAAATTTCAAACTGTGAGTTTTTCGTGAAAAAATATTTATTCTTATTTATTCTTATTTATATTTATTCTTATTTAATAATTGTTCGGAAATTATTTGGGGTTTGGTTTTCCGACATTTACTGTTGCGTAAATTCAACTCGATTTGTGCTACATCCTGCCCACGTATGGTGTATTATTAATTACATTATTATAATTATTAATATTGTTGTTGTTGTTGTTGTTGTCGTCGTCGTTGTTTTGTTATTCTTAGCGTGCATCCTTCTCACATCAGCCGCAGGGCGTCGCATATAGCCTATATAGCATGTACACAATGTAGACTGTGATCTTCCAATGGTCTACTTCTTAATGTTGATGGCATTCGCCAGATGGCAAGCATCAGCGTTGAACGACAACGAACAGTGACACGTCAAGCCTGAAGCCAAAAACAACAGTTGACTGAGAAGCCACAGATGAAGCCACAGCGCCATATCGTTCGGCTTCAATTGGTCATTAACGCCTCTGCTTTGCATGACAGAAAGCATCACAGCCATGCTTAAAGACCGGCTCTGGATCAACAAGCCGGTCAAGTTGAAATTTGCCTTTCGCTTAAAAGTGTCTCATGCGCACCACATTATCTTGCAGACCGCATCAGGCCACCATTATCGACGCGGCTGCTATCATTAAAGTCTGTCGATCCATTCGTGTCAGCAACCAATCTAATGTAATCTAAGCTAATGAGCACCTTTAACCTTTAATACGTCGAATGCGGCAGAAATCGCAACCAAACGACAACATTGAGAAAACGAAAATAACAGAACAAAAGCAGAAATATCAAGACGAGGCAATCATCATTATGGTTTTTGTCGGATAGGGACTAAGTATGTCCACGACGGATTACAAATACGATGTTTTGGTGTCCCGATAGCGCATTGGATAACACACTGGCATAGAGAGCGAGAGGTACCGAGATTGAGCACCGTAGGCGGACATGCTTTGTAGGCTGCTATTAGCGCCGTGTATTGCAGGCTGTCTGTTCTGTTAGTAGTTGATTTATGTCTTCTGTCATTTGTGTTCTTGTGAATTGTTTCAATTGCATAACCGTACACTGTAACCGTTTGCTGTTTGTCAACTGGATTGTTTCAATAAAGAATATTATTATTAATAGCTATAACGTCGTTATCATGATGTCCACGCAAACAGAAATCATAGGCTAAGTCATTGGAAACGCCAGGCCAAAACCCGATAGATTAAAATGAGTGATCAGACCTTTTGGGTCGCTGGTTCGCTTGCGTGCAACAGCCTTCCGGCATCTAGCTAAGAAGTCAGAAGAATAATACTATTGAAATTCTAACTATTGTGCCACTCTCAGTAGGCCTGCTTATTTGAAAATTGTAACCAGTGATGGGCACAATTCTATTTTGAAAATACTTTTCTATTTTCAAAATAGAAAATACTATTTTATTTTGTATTTTCAAAATACTTTTGAAAAGTATTTTGCAAAAGTATTTTCAAAATAGTTTTAAAAAGTATTTTGGAGAATTCAAAATACTTTCCCAAAATACTTTTCCAAAATACTTTTCCAAAGTACTTTACAAAAATAAATTTTACAAATCTTCTGCCAAAATTATTATTTTAATTTTATAATGCTTAATTAATGATCTTCTGGTCACCAATAATTACTTGTGAAGTTGTGAGCTTGTTGTATCAGGATATATATCAGGGTTCTCTGCTTGATCCTCTAGCTTATCTTTACATTATACACCACACCACTAGGAAAATTGCTGGAAAATAATCATTTGCTGGGATATCATTTCTGTGCTGATGATAATCACATCTACATTTCATTTGACAGTCTGTCATGTGTCTCATCTTTGTGGGCAAATTGTGGCTGTTGTCTGCTGTCTTTGATAAGGTACAGTCTTGGTTGGCGGCCAGTAAACTCCTCCTTGGCCCATCGAAGACAGAATTTCTGCTACTTGGCACTCCATAGCAACTTAAACAAATTGATCGGCTTATGATCGGTTGATGCCTCGTGCATTAGACACCATCACAATATAGAAGGTATACTAATGGCAATTACAATTGTCTCATTGCCTCAAGTCATTAGAAACTATATGGATAACTGTCAAGCACACTAATGCGATGTAACAGTATACACCAGTGAGTAGCAATAAAAATAGGAAATATCGATTTCACAAAAGTATTTTGAAAAACTATTTTCAAAAGTATTTTCAAAATACTATTTTATTTTGTATTTTCAAAATACTTTTGAAAAGTATTTTGTAAAAGTATTTTCAAAATACTTTTGAAAAGTATTTTATTTTGTATTTTCAAAATACTTTTGAAAAGTATTTTGCCCATCACTTATTGTAACGCACCCTATAAGTGCGTGGAACAGCCTTCCGGCATGTCTTTAGGAAGTCAAATGTGCTCAACACGCATCACAATACAATACAATACAATACAATAATAGTATCGAAATGCCATCTATTGTGCAACTCTGAGTGTGCCTACTTATACTGAAAATTGTAAAGCACCCTGTGAGTATAGCTTACTCCTGACGATGTTATTTAGATTGTTTATTATATTACATTACAACACCAAAATAATAGTGGAAGCTATTCACACAAATATTAGATTTTTTGTGGTTGCTTGTATTGCTTGTAATGATTTAGTTATCAAAGTTTTGTTCTAAATTCAGTTCATTTACTGAGAATGAGCGCCGGTCAATGACAAGATGTGCCCAAGGACATAATTTTATCCCGTGGAGATCTGCTTGTCCCTCTATTTCGCACATCTACTCGAGCACAGTGTATGTAGATTGTAGGCAATGTTCCTACCGACTAGAACTCGAACAATACTTCTCTAAGCCTGCTTACGGAATTGTGTGCATGTGGATTTATCAGGCAACCACGTTTAGCGCACCTGAACATGCATATATTATATAGGCCGACATACATACATACATACACACATGCATACATACATATATACATACATGTATACATACACCATGCTTATGCACGAAAAACGCTTCTGCTCGTGAGTTGCAAAGGTCGAGTGCTCCGATACGATTATCCTGCTCGTATCATGGCTACTATTGAAAGCACTTTATGACACGTTAAGTTTCCTCTTCTACATATACAAGCAGAAATAATTACTTAAATGATTTACCTAAATCCGTGAAATAATCATAGCGTGAGCCAGTGTCATGACACCGGTGTAACAGATGACAATATCTATCCGTCCAGTGGGTGCTAGAGAATGCGGCGTTTTGACCTGAGCAGGTCTCTTCTCTCTTTGCCAGCAGTAACTCTTTTTTATCCATCTAGTTTAACCCTAGGGCTACCAAGCTTTTTTTGTAACACGGACTACCAAGGGGGGGTGGTTACCACCCCCCCCTGGATTTCGTGTTTGGTTTTACATATCATAACTTGTAATATAGCATTGGATTCAGCATTCATTTCTGCACAGAATGGTATATTTAGTTGTACATTATGTGAATGCACCTCGAAATTACATCACTTTTAACAACGGGACCCATTAATTAGCAATATTGTATATTATTGCGTACATTTTGTACTTTTTGGATAAACAAATATAAGATTATGTGTGTTTTGAAACTAATCTATGTATAAAAGATACACAAAATCATCCCTACACATGTTTATATACTATAGTATAAATGTACATCCATACATATATATCCATACATATATATCGGTTTACGTTATAACGCTGCATCAGCCATTTTCACACAGATTATGTGTATTATTATTTATTTTGATCACTTCCGGTATTCAAAAGACAAAGATGTAGGTATGCAAATGAAGCCCTTCATTCCCTCTAAAGAGTGGTATCTTTGTTTCTCTTCCAGGAAGACAAATGAATACGCTACAGACAAAACACGAAGGGGGAGTCCTTCCATTCAGCCATTTTTCACGCATGTTACGCGTATTATAATTTATTTTGAGCACTTCCGGTTGTCTCAGGTCAACTCAGTGACCATGGAAATGTAGCCCCACATTCCCTCTATAGAATGGTATAATTTGTGTCTCTTAATATTAAATGACGGATAAGATATAGTCGAAAATCTAAGGGGGTGGTATCCACCCCCCTGGTACCTCGGGTATATTGGGTATAACTTTTGAACGGTGTGAGATATCATCTCACATTTTACCTCAAAACGTGTGCAAATGAACCCCCTACAGCTACCTAAAAGGTCAAATTTTTATTCCATACGGAAAAAGTTTGAGATGAAAAAAACCTAGGGGGGTGGCAACCACCCCCCTTGGTAGCCCGAGGGTTAACTTACGGAAATCTTGTAACTATGTTTGAGCCACAGGCTAAAAAGTCAAATCTTTCGACGACTAATTCGATCACTTACAATCATTCAATCGTCATGAAACTTGGCAGATAGACTCGCCCTCGGAGACATTTCATTCTATAAAAATTTCAGCTCCCCAAAAAGGCTAGCTTATAGAATCGGGGACTCAACTTTTCGAATCGGGGAATCCCCTTTTCCCATACGCAGCGTTGCCATTGGCCAGCGTTGCCATTGGCCGCAACAAAAACGGGTGCGCTGCCTCATTAAACGCACGCTATGTTGTAAAATGAACGCGGACTATATATTTGTAGAGGTAACTGCTTCATAAGACGCATTATAGGATACTAGATGGATATAGTAAAAAACTTTGTTTTTACGGGCTGTATTTTTATTATCCATCTAGTTTAACTTGCGGAAATCTTGCTTGCTTGAATGTTTGCTTGCTTGAGCCACAGGCTAAAAAGTCAAATCTTGCGACGACTAATTCGATCACTTACAATCATTCAATCGTGCTGAAACTTGGCAGATAGACTCGTCCTCGCAGACACTTCATTCTATCAAAATTTCAGCTCCCCAAAAAAGGCTAGCTTATAGAATCGGGGACTCAACTTTTCGAATCGGGGAATCCCCTTTTCCGATACGCAGCGTTGCCATTGGCCAGCGTTGCCATTGGCCGCAACAGAAACGGGTGCGCTGCCTCATTAAACGCATGCTATGTTGTAAAATGAACGCGGACTATATATTTGTAGAGGTAACTGCTTCGTAAGACGCATTATAGGATACTAGATGGATATAGTAAAAAACTTTGTTTTTACGGGCTGTATTTTATTGTCCATCTAGTTTAACTTACGGAAATCTTGCTTGCTTGCTTGCTTGCTTGCTTGCTTGCTTGCTTGCTTTGCTTTGAGCCACAGGCTAAAAAGTCAAATCTTGCGACGACTAATTCGATCACTTACAATCATTCAATCGTCATGAAACTTGGCAGATAGACTCGCCCTCGCAGACACTTCATTCTGTAAAAATTTCAGCTCCCCAAAAAGGCTAGCTTATAGAATCGGGGACTCAACTTTTCGAATCGGGGAATCCCCTTTTCCCATACGCAGCGTTGTCATTGGCCGCAACAAAAACGGGCGCGCTGCCTGATTAAACGCACGCTATGGTGTAAAATGAACGCGGACTATATATTTGTAGAGGTAACTGCTTCGTAAGACGCATTATAGGATACTAGATGGATATAGTAAAAAACTTTGTTTTTACGGGCTGTATTTTATTATTTTAGTTGTATATGTATTGGCTTCACATTCCATTATCTGCAGTGTCATTGTCGAAGACATCCTTTGATTTTGCCCTGCGGTACAGTCGCCAATTTGATGTCATTTGCGTCGTGTTTCTACTATGACATTGTATATAATTGTTCAGAGACTTGTTCTAGCGTTTTGGATGTCTCTCAAATCGCTAAGCTTTCTATCTTGGGTGGTTTTGCAGGCAATTTAGAGCAACTTGTTTACCAGCAAGCATATAATGCAAAGATAACTGGAAATATCACCACTATAGGGACTCTTGCACACATACACACACACAAAACACACACACACACACACAAACACACAAAGAAACAACGAAGTGTTGACAGTGAATCTTGGTTCACAATTTCTAATCCATTTCGCGTTGAGGAAGAAGAGTGATGTTAGAGGAGAGCGTCCGTGTATTCCTCAGGCCATTAGGTTCGTGTCAGAAGCAAGCATTCGACAGCAGACGGTGGAATGCTGTATAAACAGCATCGCACCATCTTCCCCCATGCAACTCTTGAGAAGAGGTATTTCCAGTATGAGATTAATGATTGAACTGAGGTCAAAGCTCTAAAAAAGAGGTACGACGGTGCCTTCGATGACTAGCATAATATTATAGCTGAGTATGACCCCCGCATGAATGTTGCATTCAAGTCCTGCTTCAATCATCTGTCTGTCATTTCCAATACAATGAATGATTTATTACTGAGGCCACGAACCCCGATGACCTTTTCGTTCAACCGAAGTTCTTTTGCTGATGTACCTATTGTAGGACTCGACAACCTTTGACATCTGCTGATCAGAACTTCTTTCAGAAGAAGTTCCAACCCATTTCTTATAGCGTCTCCTTACAATTGGTTCCAACTTCGGAAAGCTCGAGTCGAACGGATAGCTCTGATTGGACTTGAGAGCAGTCGCTGGTTCACGCGTCAACTGCATCCTAAGAAGCATCGTCTTCGTACGCCGAGAACGAGAAACTTCCGGCGGATGAACCACTGCTTCCTTTACAGCGGAGTCTAACACAGAAAGAGATGGAAGATTGTTTTCATATGAGTCTCCATTAGATTCTTCAATGTTCGTGTCTGTATTCGAAGAGGAAATATTAGGCAGATCGGTCAACCGTGTGACCAAAGGGATCTTACACAAATCAAAAGTCTCGTCGATTAAGGCGAGTTCTCGTTCAAGATCCGCGATCAGACTTCGAACCTGGATTCTTTCTGATGCTGGGATGAGACGGGCTGTGATTCCGCGTTCGAAGACTTGCCTCAGGTCTACGATACAGTCCAAGAGGTGTTCGTAAAGTCGCGTCAAGTATGCGGGCGTTCGCATAAAGGCAGTCTTTGGCCGGAATCCGGTTGTGGAAGTCACTTCGTTGAACTGGTGACGTCGTTCGTTGACGGCGACTCTCAGTGATACAATCTTCTGCATCGTTACGTAGCAACGCTGGCGAATTTCGTCTGACGTCATATTCGACTTCCGGCGTCTGGCAGAATTCACAGTTCGACGAAACCTTGTATGATCATCTTTCAAAGATTTATTCAGGAAAACGAGAAAATTACTTTTTTAGAAGTTGGTCGTTTACGTGCGAATTTCGACAATTTTCTTAGGCCTACTCGTTACGTTTCACAAATGGAAACCGTCAAGTTTTATACCTGACTTGTATTAAATGAAAATCTTGGAGAACAATTTGCTTAGTAGGCTTCAATAAGTTTCCTAAAAGCAAATTTGAATAATTAATCCGATTTGTTGTTTCCGAAGAACAGTCCGCATTTCATTCAATTGTTGGTGACTTTAAGACAGTAATGATAATACTGAAGCAGGCAATCCATGTTGACAAAGTCTTTAAACAAGTTAACACTTCATTCGCTGCGAGACGTGTTGGCTTGCTCGCAACTAAACAATAAGTTAGGGCCAGACCCGAAAAGAAATTCTTATTCCAACGCAACTTCAAACCTTGACAGTGAAAAATACACAGAATATATTATTCATAATAATTATAATGTTCTTTATTAATTCAAACTGACAAGTGCACAGTAAGATTACATGACATAGTAGTAACAGATG